>QLNU02014785.1:0-21692 GCA_006491805.2 Dysdera silvatica | reverse complement strand
AAAAAAAAAAGGCACAGTCACAATATCATTAGAATACAATCCACGTTAATGACTTGAAAGAAAACTGTATTATCACCACACCACTGTAGGACTTGTATAAAAGTAACAAAGCAAAAACGGAAGGATAATGCTGTTCCTTTCAGCATATATATATATATTAATTTAAAAAAATAAATATGGATTATTAATTTCAGGTAATGCGTGGCGGTGACGGACAAGCAGGGTTTGCTGTCAGGAACCCCAATGGAGTACTTGTGCTCCCTTACTTCTGGAAACCCAATGCAGAATATGAGGAACAAACAGCTGAACCAGGAGGTAAGAACAAGATTGATTGTTAAGGTATAAGAATTGGTAATGGGTTCAGGGATTCGATTACTGACTACATCCGCAAGGCCCAGGCGCCCCCAAATGCAGGATTTTTTTTTAGAAATTGACTTTTGGTTACTCACTTTTGATCTGAATCTAGAAAATTTTTAAGTAAAACTCATTTTTTGGGTGGGCAATTTTAGAAAGTTCATTCCAAATTTGAAGAGTTTAAATCTGTCACTGTGTCTGTAGCCCCCATTTGCCTTAATCTGACCCGAGTGAGTTACAAAATTTTAGTAACTAGTTCACTACATTGCAAAAAGTTCTACAATCGATTTGCTGAGAACACAATTTAACATATATCTGTGAAAGATAAAAACTGTTTCTTATTTTCAGACATATTTTAACGTTTCATTTTAGTATGAAAGTTAAATGAACATAAATACTGCAATACGAAGTAAACAATTATAGTTCATTTTTTGAGCATCTGCAAATAAAGCTTACATATTTTGGGAAAATTTACTAATGCAAGTTTCTTTACATCACATTTTTTTATTGAATTGAAATTTAAGTGGTGATATAATACATTCATTAAATTTTAAGCAAATTCAGTGCTAAATATTATTGTGTACATGTTGCATGCAAATATGTTACCTGTAAAGACTTTGTTTTCAAAGTCTGAAATTTTAAATTTCAGAATGGATGTAGCGAGCATTTTTGCTGGTCCCAAGTCCCTCCTCATTATGTACAGGTCCTACTATAGTTACAGAGGCTTAATTTATATCACAAGGGGCCCGTGAAAAAATTTGTCTGGTATCCCATGAATCCGTAATCCAGCCCTGGATAAGATAAATATAAAATGCTAAAATCAAATATATTGCAGTCGACAATATTAAATAACAAACAATTATTTCGACACTAGCATAAGGTTTAAATCTTCCGCAAAAAGCTTTCAAAGTAACTGTTTGTTATGGAAGCTCCTAGTGGAACTTTATATTGTTTTGTTAATATTAAATAAATTAAAAACCAATTAGCATAATTAATTACTGCTTTATTCATGCCATGCACAGAAAGTGACCAAAGTAATAAACTCTAAGTTTTTATAAATATCTTCCTACAATATTAAATATACACTAGCCAAAAAAAAGATAAACATACACCTATGGAATATATTTGTGACCAAAATTCTGTATACTAAATTAAATACTCTTTTACATAATGTTGTCCTTGTAATATGTAAAGTGTGCTCGATTAACAAAAATAAACAACAAAGCCCAATTACAAGTGCAGTAGAATCTCTTTAATCTGGCATTCTTTAGTTCGGCACGTTCTATAATCCAGCACCGATCGAGCTGCTTGTATTTGGATTTTTTTAGGTTGGATTCGAGCATTTATTGACTTTGCCAGGTCAGATGAAGGAGACATAGCAGATAAAGCTAAAGTCTCGTGGAAACAGGCTTCTGAATCATTAAATACATTTATAAAATTTGCTGAATCCAACAAAATCTATAACTCTGCAGAACTCATAAATTTGTGTATGATCTGTAACCATTTTTTGAAAAAAAAAATCCGAATCATGGAGGCAACGTGATATCACAGACATTTTTAACAAATAATGATTATGTGTATTTTTCCTTTCCATAGAGCAGCTTATTACAGCTTGTATTAAATATCATAGTACTGTACTAATTTTTCTTTGGTACTCCCGTTAAAACAATATTGACATTCGATAATCCAGCACGGCTGTAGCCGCAAACGTGCTGGATTAAAGAGCTCCTACTGTACTGTATGATTTTTTCCTATCAACGAATATTGGTAGAAGAATCATATCATGTACAGAGGCTACCTGACTAATCCCTAAATGCAATCCTAGAGAAGACCCCATCCCAATTCAATCTTCTATATTTAATTTGGTCCTAGAAGACAGATAAGAGAACAAATTTAAATGGTTTTGTCTTGGCAATTAAAAGCAGTCCTAAATGGCTTAGTTGGATCTGTTAACTACAAAATGAAATTATTTCAAGATTGTATCACAAGGGAATAATTGGAGTTTGTGATACTCTTAGTGAACCACAGGCTAGAATTCTGGAGAATGTACATATTATGCATAAAACTAGGATTGAGAAGTACATTCAATAGATTCAAAACCAACACCTGAGCTTTGGCACTTTAAACAGTATCGTAGTGTAGATGTAACGTGTTAATCCACCATGCAAACTATCCATGTCTGAATCCTGCTGATACAAATACATTGTTTTTTGTACGGATTCACATTCCAAGTTAGATTCCTTAGGTTAGTGGTTCTCAAACTTTTTATCCTTGTGCCCCTCCTCCTCCTTCTTTACACATGCATGAAGACGTTGTGCTTTTCTCCCACTTTTCACTCGACGTAGGATAGCGAGCTTTCAAATATTACATAAGCACCTTGGGTGGGCGGGGGATTGAAATGGCCAAAATATTGCTTGCATAATACTTGAACGCTCCCATATGAATAAAAATATTTATATATGTATATTCTAGTATTTTATTTATAAGAAATGAATATATTGTTCAAATTGGAACAATTTTATTTAAATTAATGCAATGTTCAACTTTCAACACAATATAATGCTTAAACACATTGGTCATCATTTAGCTCAAGTTAAAAATAATTTCATGTACGAAAGATATTTTACACCACATTTGAGCAATTGTCACACCTTATGATTTGAAATCTTCTGCTACAGGTGACAAGTGTAGATCTCTTAGTGAACTAGGCCCTGGCATAATATAATCCAAACTGATCTTACACCATAAAACAATTTAACACAATGTAAATGACTTAATTCGGTACCATTGAATGTGTGTATCACAGATGTGCCAAATCGTTCGCTGAATGATTCAATGAACAATTTTGCCCATCTATCATTAATGAGCAGACTCGTTCGGTGATTTTCTCATTGTATTTGGCTTATCGCTAGTGTGTATGCCGCTTTCTTTTACCCACTGTAGACTGAAATTTGGATTCCCCTGACTTTTACCCCTCGTAGACCAAAGTTTGGATTCCTTATATTTTTACCCATCGTAGACCAAAGTTTGGATTCCCCATATTTTTACCCATCGTAGACCAGAGTGTGGATTCCTCATATTTTTACCCATCGTAGACAAAAGTTTGGATTCCTCAGGCTTTTACCCATCATAGACTGAAATTTGGATTCCTTAGACTTTAACACATCATAGACCAACGTTTGGATTTCTCAGACTTTTACCCATTGTAGACTGAAGTTTGGATTCATCAGAAAACTGTAGGTCTCAACACAGCATGTTCCCTTTCTCTCTCATGCTGTAAGGCACAAGCAATAAGTATCTTACTATTTACATGCACCGTCAAAACCTTCGGTAGAAGAAAATGACATTTAAAGCCAATTTCTTTAGAGAGCATCGAAGTATTACGTAATATTTTAGCCATTTCAACCCCCAATAAGCAAAAATTAACATTGGCTAACATAGGAAAATAAGACAAACGGCAACCCCTCACTCCCCCAAAGGTGCTTACGTAATACTTGAACACTCTCTTAAGAAATATATAATAGTTCTTGCAACATTAGCTTGTTTAGACAATATACCTCTGTTGATAGTTCATTATTGTAATATTTTTAACATTTGTATGTTTTTATGAAATTGAGGAAAATGATTATAAAATTATTTCAGGTTATTATCAACTTTGCATCGACAATTCACTTTCCCGTTTTGCTGCCAAGTTAATTAGTATGTATGTAAACTCTTTCAAACGTGACAACTGGGAAAATTATATAAAAGAGTTGGAAGATGTTGACGTTACTGTTGCAAATTTTACAGTATGTATAATTCCTTATTGTTTTACTTCATTTACATAAAAAGGTTAAACACTGGTAAAATAGCAATGAAAAAGATCACCCAAGCTTTCGGACGCGTCAACAGCAGTCCTTCATCAGGAGTAATGACGATGTTATGTTTCTGTCTCTTTTTATACTTGAAATTTCTGGAAAAAAACCGTCATCAGAGTAGTCCCGCAGAATGGAAAAACCCGGTGGGAACCAAAGACTTAATGTTTTAACAATGGAAGCTTTATGGCATATTATATGATGTAATTTAAAATTGAGGTATATGTCGGTTTACGGTAAACTGAGGTGAAGATAGAGTTATCGTGAGATCTGTGTACAAGAACGTCTAGGAAAAGGAGTTTATTGTTCTGTTTCGTATGTGAATTTTATATGTGAGTTTAGGTTATTAAGGTAATGGAAGAAGCTTTGGAGTGTATTAGTTTTAAGTACAACAAACGTGTCGTCGACGTATCTTTTCCAGAATTTAATGTTAAAATTCGGTGAAGACAAAGCAGTTTTCTCAAATGACTCCATAACCAAGTTAGCTACAACACTTGAGACCGGAGATCCCATGGCAGTGCGAAAAACTTGTCTATATATAGAACCATTTGAGGAGAACACAGCAGAGTCCAGACAAAATTTCAACAATGTGCAGATGTCGTGAGGTGTTAGTGAAGTGCGTTCATGTAGTGTTGTGTCATTTTGGAGGCGTGTAAGTGCGGTGTCGATTGCAAGTGATGTGGGAATGCAAGTGAAGAGAGAAATTACATCGAATGAGACCATGAGGTCGTCGTCGTCAAGTTGTAGGTTATTTAAAGAGGTGCAGAAGGATTGGCTAGTAGAAACAGTGTAGTTTCTATTACACTATTTCTACTAGCCAATCCTTATGCACCTCTTTAAATAATCTACCACCTGATGATGATGACTTCATGGTCTTATTCAATGTAATTTCTCTCTTCACTTGCATTTGATACTGCACTTATACACCTTCAAAATAATACAACACTACATGAACACACTTCTCATAACATTTGCACATGGTTGAAATTTTGTCTGGACTCTGCTGTTTTCTCCTCAAATGGTTCTATCTATAGACAAGTTTTTGGCACTGCCATGGGATCTCTGGTCTCAAGTGTTGTAGCTAACTTGGTTATGGAGTCATTTGAGGAAACTGCTTTATCTTCATCGAATTCTATCATTAAATTCTGGAAAAGATACGTCGACAAAACATTTGTTGTACTTAAAACTAATACGCTCCCAAGCTTCTTCTATTACCTTAATAACTTAAACTCACATATAAAATTCACATACGAAACAGAACAGAACAATAAACTCCCTTTCCTAGACGTTCTTGTACACAGATCTCACGATAACTCAATCTTCACCTCAGTTTACCGTAAACCCACACATACAGACAGATATCTCGATTTTAAATCGCATCATCCAACATGCCACAAAGCTTCCGTTGTTAAAACATTAAGTCTTAGAGCGAATTCTCACTGCAGTAATGAAACACTTTCAAACACAGAAACAAAACACACACACACGGCACTTAAAAATAATGGATACCCTAAACGATTCATTCTCAGAAACTGTAGACCCAATAGTACATCTTTAAACAATACATCTCACACCCGCATATCTATTCCATATATTCACGGCATTTCCGAAACAATCTCTCGCATCCTTAAAGAGGCAAATATCCAAACATTCTATTCCCCTGTCACAACACTTCGCAAACAACTTACAAAAGTTAAAGACCCAGTTCCACCAGAAGATCTCACAGGCGCAATATACCAAATACCATGCAAAGACTGCAACAAACATTACATAGGACAAACAAAAAGAATGATCAAAACAAGAAGAAAAGAACACAAACAAGCACTCGCGAAAGGAGACATAGCCTCACGTCTGGCAGAACACGCTTTACAACACGGACACGAACCCGACTGGGACTCAACAAAAATACTACACCGTCACATCACAAACAAGAATAGTAGACTCTTCTTAGAATCTTGGGAAACTTACAAACTACATGGGAAAGCCATTAATACATCACAACCACTTCCAGAAACTTACAAACAACTCTTACTCTGAAATATATGGGATTTCCCAACATTAGGTGCCCCGCAGTACAGGTTTCTCATTGGTTTCCATTGGATTTTTTCACGATTTCTATTGGAGGCCTCCCATTGGTTCCCACTAGGGTTTTCCATTCTGCGGGACTACTCTGATGAAGGGTTTTCCAGAAATTTCAAGTATAAAAAAGAGACAGAAACATAACATCGTCATTACTCCTGATGAAGGACTGTTGCTGACGAGTCCGAAAGCTTGGGTGATCTTTTTCATTGCTATTTTAACAGTGTTTAACCTTTTGTATGTAAATTTCCTCCCTGGTATCCTTGATTTTTATTTCTATTGTTTTACTTCATTTAACTTTTTGCTGCATATTACGTGCCATTTTGGACTACCCAATAAAAACACTGAATTTTTGGATAACACTGTTATTTAATACTTGTTATTGCTTATTTTTAAACGTCCACAGGTTAAATTATCTACCCTGAAAACCTGAGGTAGAATCCAAAATAGTAAACAAGTCTTCCCGTTTTTCTGTTTGTCTACAGTTTAAATTTAGATTCCCCAGGCAACAAGTGTGGATTCCTTGTAATAGGTAGTATATCTGTAGATTCTTGCACCAATAAAACATAAAATAAATTGCACAATGTTAGGTGCCAATGAGTCATAGTGATTTCACAAACAGATTTTTCCCAGAATGATGAGATCCATCTTTATTTAAGGTCTCGATTACCATAGCAGCTACATTAGTAGAGTGGTCATCCACCTTGTACCTGTCCTTTTCCTTGACAGAGGTGATTTGAGGATTCGGTTTTGTCATACATCCAAAAATGATAAAAAGGGCATTAAGTATCGAGGAAGTTGATATGGTGAAACATTTGAAAGAAATAAGCTTCTATGTGAAACTCCCACCTTTGTTTTCATACCCAAGAAGCCAAAACACATTTCATCATAAGTCCTTCCATCAAGCAAACTTCACATCTTTTGTCGAAGTAAGAAGCTACATTTACACTGTGATATTTCTCCATTACAAATTTAAAATGCTCAAATTGATGTTTAATGTACGTTGGTTAGAAATGAAATTCCAAAGCTATGTCAATTGGAGCTACTTGGAAGTTGTGACAAATCCCTAATGAGCAAAAGTCAACAACTCCAGAATGAACGCCCATCTATAATTGGACCCAAAATAGTGATAGTTACTACCATCTTATTATGCAAATATTATTATTCAAATTATGTACGATAGTTCGCAGAATAATTCTACCTATTATTAAATGACATACTGAATGAGTCACTGAACAATTCAATCCATCATTAAAGGATGTGTGCAAAATCATCCGTTAATGGTGAGCAGAATTATTCTTTAGATCATTAAAGGAAAATTAAAGCACTGAATGATTCTGTCCATCATTAAAGGAGTGATTTTACCCATCTGTTTTGAATGCTAAATATGACTTCTTTTTTTTTTTTTAAAGTTAAAAATTTGTATACCATATATTAATATTTATATTTTAGAATACACTACAAATTGTGGATTCTCGAATTGGTGATATGTTGAAACACCAAGATCATTCCAGACGTCAAATGTCAAGAGACTGGTACATTGTTGACAGCAACAACTCCTACGTCCAGTGGTGGTCAGCTGCCCAGTGTGCTGTGATTTTCATGACTACAACGCTGCAAGTTTACTTTGTACGTAAACTCTTCGACGTAAAAAACGTTACTCCAACATCAAAACCTAGGGCTTGATACTGTTTTCAAATTTTACGACGACGACGTTACTGTATTGACATTTTAAGTACAGTAAAATCTAGTTTTATACTGTTGCATTACATTACTGTTAAAATACATGAGAGTGAACACAGGGAAATTTGTGGAGACCAAATGCCGAAAATATGAAATATTTATTGTATGGAAGAAAAACGTGTTATATGCAATTCTTCTGTGATTTTTGCAGTAGCTCAAACCGTTATGTGCTCCAAAATGCCTTGGTGAATAAGCTTTTCACAATCCGTTCTTAGAAGAAAATGCTATAAAATAAATTTGGTTTTAAATTTATTAAATGTGATAAATCTTTGCATTCAGAAAATATTAAAAGTTTCTTGTAGATATAAAAACAAGATATATTCCGAAACTCATACCAGAATTGTCCAAAATGCAACCATCAGTTTTGAAGGTTACCCAAGTAGCCTTACTTTTACAATCACATGGCCCTTAACTAGATTTAAGCCTGAAAATAGTGAGAAACTATTTCAGGATTCCCACTCACAGGAAAGAACCCTCGACTTTTTCGGAAAAATTCCCTGACCAAATGTGGGGACTCATTTATGGAAAAATTGGCTTCAGGATCACGGAAGATTTGACTATATAAAACAAACGTTAGGAAGATTTTCTCTGACTTTTTTTAGATTTAAAAAAAAAATACATATATATATATATATTTTGTCCCCTCCCCCCACTCACCTTTTAAACAATTTCAAATTCACTAACAATTCCAGGTGCAGGAAAACTTTGCATGAATTTGATCATTATGTCAATAGTGAAAAAAACAAAAAACCATCAGCAATAAGTCATGTGGATGATTTCTTTTTTTTTTTTTTATTATTCTTTTCGTACCTCAAGTACAGAAAGTGTCATTCTGCGCGGTTATAAATATTGCAAGAATTGCACATAGTGCATCCAGAAAATAAGAACCAGGTAAGTGTTGAAAATTACACAAAGAATTTTTGTTGGGATATACAGTAAAATCTGTTTATAACAATATCCCCCGATATAGAATGTATTTGGTTTAACATCAACTATAATGATAAACTGTCTATAATGTTATCTTTTCCCGGTCTTTAGAGTATTATTATACACAGATTTCACTGTATTTAGTGAAACATCTGTTGTATCATGACACGAGTCTCTGTCAAAAACACTTCATTGCCAAAATCACTTTAACTTTAAATCAACTTATTGGCATTGTCGAAGATACCCGTTCCTGTGCATGTTTTGTGTCTTGATCGCTTTCTGGATCCTAGCCACCCAAAAATATCTTAGGTGGGAAAACAAATAATAGGTTGGGACTTTTATAAAGGAGCTAGAAAATTTTTTACCCAAACTGTTCCAATGTGAGTACTGGCAATCGTATGCGAAGTTCAAATTACAGTTTGTAGCCCATATCATCAGATCTAAATTACTTGACGCAGCTTCTTAAAGATTGAACGTTATGATTCTGCATTTATGGCAGGCTTGAGTTTTTGACATAATTGTCAGAAACTAGTTTAAATAGTCAAAAATCATATAATTATTACTTTCAAATACGTTTTGGCCACAATAGAAATGAAATAATAAACTTTAAGGGAGATCAAGGTGTTTAGATTTTTAAATATTAATTTTAATGTTTTTAAATTTTTTTAATATGCACAGAATCAATTCTATTATACAAGTAGCAATATGGTTCACTTTTACTATGCAGCATCCAATAGCATATGATTAATTTTGCACATTTATTCACAAATAAACGATTTCTCAGCTTAGACTGTACAAATTCAAAGTTTGAAAATACTCTGTCAATACTCTAAGCTGAGCTGGCTGAGCTAGCAGGGCGCGATAGCAAAAATTGCTAGTTCTGCAAGTTTAGATTATGGCTCAGCTAAAAAAAAAAAAAAATTTCATTTATAAATTCCACCAAACCATAGGATTAGTCATTCTCCCTGTAGCAGTGAAATAAGAAGAGGAGGGGGAGGAGTTTCTGCAGCTCAGTATGCAATCAGCATCGGTTAATGTTCTCTGTTGCCATCATGTGAAAGCCAGATCTTTTTTCACATCAGTCAGTAATTCACCTTTATATTTTGGGTGCAAAATACACTGCTGGAAAATGAAAAAAGAACACCAAGAAGGAATTGCTGAATGGTTATGAAATTTACATATGTTAATGGGATGGAGCACATGTAGGCGTGACCTTAAATTCAGGATCAATCTATGATAGCTTATGCCAAAATACGCTGTAATATGCAATTTATAGTCGGTGGTATTTAAGGAGAAGGGCGAAGTGAATGTAATCAGTCTTCGAATTAGGGACAATTGCGAAGACTCTGAAGTCTACTCCGTCCAGGCTTTGTAGCAATGCCTGGACGTAGAAGAGGTATACAATTTCAGCCGTTATCGAACTTTGAGTTAGGTCATGTAGTGGAGCGGTCGCCAACCAGTGATCCACGGGAAAATCTGGACATTATGTGCATTTTAATGATTTATTAATAATAAAACAAAAATAATATTCTAAGAAATTCTCATATTCTGAATGACAATTTCCACCTTTATATTGCAGTAAATTCACGAAATGTGGTCTGCGGGATTTAAACATATGAATTTAGTGGTCCGTGAGGTCTGAAAGGTTGGCGACTGCTGGTTTAGTGGGACTGCATGATTGGTCGTATCGCAGAGCGAATTGGATGGGAAGTATCAGTGGTGGTGCAGATAGTCTGAAGAACATTCCCATACGAGAAGACGTGGAACCGGGACTCACAGACGGACTGATGAGAGGACAGATTGGTGCATAAGAGCGGCGCTGTCAATTTGCGTCACAAATTTGAGCTACTGTGGCACATGTGGTGACCGTGCGAATAATCCACAATCGTCTACTGGAAGCAGGACTACGTGCACGTGTGCCTCTGGCATGTGTATCTCCGACTTGAACCCACCATCGGGAATGGCTGCAGTGGTGCCGCCAACGTTTGTACGAGAGGGCAATACCAATCTGTCGTTTTCAGCGATGAAAGCGATTTTGTTTGGGAGCCTCAGATGGCCGTATGCTTATTCGCAGACGCACAGGGGAGTATCTCCACCCTTCTTGCATCCGCCATTGACACACAGGGCCTACACCTGGTCTTCTCGTATGGGGAGCGATCAGCTATCACTCCCATAGAGAATTAGTGTTTGTACCGGGCACGTTAAATAGCATTCGGTATATCAGAAATATCATTCAGCCAATTGTTGTGTCATTTGTAAGGTTAGTCCATAATGGTGTCTTGCAGCATGAAATGCCCCCCCACCACATACACAGCATGTGCAACGCAACGTGCACTTCAAGGTGTGAGACAACATTCATGGCCTGCACGTTCACCGGACTTGCCGCCATTGAGCACGTGTGGAATTGTATGGGACAACGACCAACCGGCCTCACGGAGTCCCACTAAACAAGGGGCTGACAAATCCATGGCGTCTTAAAAATTTTACCTGGCACCTGAATTTTTAAATTCAGTTCTAAAAATATATATATTTTTTTTAATATTTCAAGTTCCCTTACAGAAATTTTGGCAGTATCGTCGAAACTCCGAAATCACAAATGAAATCGTAGATTGCTTCTTAACATTTAGAATTGTTGTCATAAAACTTGCAATTTTTCTCTTTTTTCAAGTAAACACATTTACCACCAGAACTGTTCACAGTTGCAGTTTCTTTAGCTTATTTACAATGTTGATAATTGATGCAAAATATCGAAATTAATGATAGCCTATACAGGTGGATTTGTGTACCGATGTCACTTTATAAGACTAAGGACACTTTAAATAGGCCTCTGATAAAGGACTTTGATCTAACTAAATCTATTGATCATTGGTATTTTGGTGGGAAATCGAATAGACATATATAATGTAATTTTGTAAGGCTGGATGGCAGCTGACTGATAGCTAGGTTATTGCCTGTTAAAAAAATTAATTACTTTTAATCCAATCTTCGACTAATATACATATTGTATTATATATATACAGCTCTGGTAAAAGAAGTGCCCTGGTGCTTCCTTTTACGAGATAGATGAATAATTTATCTTTATGTAATACTTGTATGCAGTAGGATTGAAAAATAGATGCCTTGGTTCCGCGAGGCTGCCTCAACTATATCAGTGTGTGTGTGTGTGTGTATATATATACACATACAAACACACATAGCGTGCTGTTGGCTCCTGAGAAAAAGGGACCGGCGCCTGAAATTTTTCAAGTTTTGTCTACCCCTGCACTAAACTACCTTTCTCAAAGTTCGATAACTACTGAAATTGTATAGGTCTTCCACGACCAGGCATTATAGCTTCTTCAAAGTCTTCACAAGTGTCTATAATTCAATGACTGATTACATCTACTTGGCCCTTCTCCTTAAATACCACCGACCATACTTTGCATATTATAGCATGTTTTGGCATAAACGGTAACTGGTTAATCCTAAAATTAAGATCACGCCTACTTGTGCTCCATCCCATTAACATATGCAAATTTCGTAACCATCCAGCAATTCCTTCCTAGTGTTCTTTTTTTCACTTTCCGGTAGTGTATATGCCAAATAATGGAATGGTTGGAAAATTTTATCCATTTTGTTTTGTACTTTTTCAACACAAGTGAGCTTTTTTTTTTCTTTTTCCGGAGCGTTAGGCCAAACATAGTATGCATCAGCAATTGCAGCTGCATTTTTTTGAAGAATGTCTAATGCAACATGAATTGGCTTAAGTTGAAATAAAAGATATTTACATTGTTTATGTAACTCATAATTGTTGATAAGAAGAATAATTCCCACATCAATGTCATCTTCATAGCCTTCACTATCTTTTGAAAAAATAGTCTAATGTGTAAAGACGTTTCCAGTCAAGTAAATTGACTGTTCTATCTAGTTATTACCTTATAAATGGGGTTTTACTAATGGTATAAAGCTAAGAACTTTTTCCAAAATACATGTTGCTAAACAAAGAGTATATTAGATATTTTACCATATTGCTTAAACATAATCTGTATTTATTACTTATATTATTAATTAAGAATAAATTGAAATATTATATTAGATGTTTACTACTCATACACTATTGACATTTTTCACATTGTCAAATACCATTGTCAGTTTAAACATTACATGCAATTTACGTTATTTTCAAAAGGGATTTTTATATTGAGATGGAATATTTAAGGTTTTTGACAGTTTTTGATGGAGGGTTTTGACAATTTAAACCATGATTAAAACCACCAAAAACTATCATTGTCTCAAAAACCTGCCAACCATGATTTATTGCCATTCTCATTACACATTTGTAATTTTCAACTACCTCCCTGTCAATTTCCATAACACAGACATTTTTGTTGCCTTTAAAAATCTTATTATTTATCGTATTTCACAGTTTGGGGTGGGGGGGATTGTCAATTTCCACATCCATTGTAAACAAATAGCTAAACGAGTAATCCTTACCAAAATTTAATATCCATATATATTTCATTAGATATTACGAAAACAACTAACCATAACTAGAAAATCTAGCGTTGTCTGTGTGGTCATTATGTGCAATTGGTTCTTGCTTTCTGGATGTACATCATACTTTGAGAAAGGCTAACTTTTTGTTATGTTTGCCAGGTAAAAAAAAATCCATGAATTTTTGTATTTATGAAGCTTGAAATTATTATTAACTAAAATGGCCGACTCTGTACATAATGTCAGTAATCCTAACTAAATTCCACGTCACCCCAACCTCTTTTCTTATTTCATCCACCCATCTAGTTTGAGGACGTTTTCTAGGTCTTCGGTGGTCTCTTGGAATCCAGTTCAGAATTTCTGTTGTCCATCGTTGATCAGTTCTTCTTGCAATATGCCCAGCCCATCGCCATTTCAGCCCTTTTACTTTAACAATGATGTCCTCTACTCTAGTTTGCTCTCTCACCCAAGTGTTTCTTTTTCGATCTCTCCTAGTTATTCCAAGCATGCACCTCTCCATGCTCCTTTGCGTTGTCTGTAACTTTCGTATTGCTCCAACTGTTAGACTCCATGTCTCTGATCCATAAGAGAGGACTGGCAATACACACTGGTTGAAGACCTTTCTTTTTAGACACAAAGGCAATTTCCCCTTCAGGATAAAACTGTTTCTTCCAAATGCACTCCAGCCAAGTTTAATACGTCTGTTGAGTTCTTTCATAATGTTGCCATCCATTGAAATCAGCTGGCCAAGGTAAATATATGAATCAGCAATTTCTAGCTCAATGTTGTCAACTTGTATTTTTGTTTCCTCTACGAAATTATTGAACATGATCTTAGTTTTTTGTAGGTTCATCTTGAGTCCAACTTCTTTACTTCTAGTTGAGAGCTCCTGTACCATGTCTTGGAGTTCTGATGGGTTCGTTGAAAAAATAACAATGTCATCAGCAAACCGCAAATGATTTAAATATTCACCATTTATTTTTATTCCCTTGTTATTCCAATTTATCTGCTGAAAAATCATCTGTAAAGCTGAAGTAAAAAGTTTTGGAGAAATGGTATCTCCCTGCCTCACACCTTTACCAATTTTGATAGTTTTGGTATCTTTATGTAACCGAAATTTTGCACTTGCATTTTTATACACACGTTTCACCATGTCAATGTACACATCCTCAATGTCTGTTGATCTTAAAGAGTTGATGACTGCTGATGTTTTAATAGAGTCAAAGGCCTTCTCATAGTCAATAAATGCCACACACAATGGAAGTTCATATTCATGTGTTCTTTCAATTAATTCTCTTAATACTTGAATATGGTCCACTGTACTGAATCCACTTCGAAATCCAGCTTGTTCTCTTGGTTGAGCTGCATCTAATTTTTTCTGCAGGCGATGTGTTAGCACTTTTGTGAAGATTTTATAAATAGCAGGTAACAAGCTAATTGGTCGGTAATTTTTCAAATCCTCTTTATCACCTTTTTTATGCAAAAGAATTACTGTTGCAGAATCCCATTGGTTTGGTATGTTACCGCTGTTAAGACATTTGGTAAAGAATTTTGCAAGTATGTCTTCTACATATTCTCCAGCTTCTTTTAAGATATCTAATGTAATACCATCATCACCAGGGGCTCTTCCTTTCTTCATACTTTTTATTGCAAATGAAACTTCTTCTTTTAAGATTTTAGGAGCTGTTCCTTCGACTATCTCAGAGTCTTCGTTTAATCCACTGTTACTTTCGTATAGATTTTTGTAGAATTCTTCAACTCTTCTAAGTATTTCTTCCCTATTTCTTGTTACGGTGCCATCCTCTCCTTTTAATGCAATGATGTGTTTCTTCCCAACAGATAAACTTCCTTTAACAACCCTAAGGCTCTTGTTATTTTCAATGGCTTTCCTTACTAACTCACAGTTGAATTTTCTTATGTCTTCTTTCATGTTTTTGCGCAGAGTTTTACAAAGTTCTATGTACTCAATGACTGCTTTACAGTGGTCAGGGGCTGGCTATGACTATTAGGGGCCCATGCCCAACTTGCATTTTGGGACCCCCTGATGTGCATATAAAGATTGGATATAAATCTGAAAAACCCTTATTCCCATTTAAAATTTTAGGTTAAATAGGCTTTTCGATCTCACTGTCTTGCCAACATGGTAGTTATAATTAGATACCAGCTATGATTTCTCTGAATTCGTTTCGGATGGTAAATCCGAAGAAGGAAAAAGAACGAATTTGTTTTTATCAATTTACTATTTTTTACCATTAAATAAAATTGACAAATATATATTTGGAGGCCCCTCCTTTCCCAGGGCCCAGGTCCCATGACCCCTTGTCATAATCTGACCCTGACGAAGGTCACTCCTATAGTTAGACTGCCACACCTCAATACGAGGTCTAATGAGGTGAAGCTTATTAAAAATTTGCTCATCCCGCTCCAACTGCCATTTTCTGCACAGATAGGATAAGACATGAGAGTTAAGATCTCGAAATGGAATGGTTATACACTCAGGTTGGGCAGTTGCTGTCCTTGCAGCAATGTCAGCCTGTTCATTGCCAGCGATACCAACATAGCCTGGAACCCAACAGAACTTCACAATATACTGTGCATAATTTATATCTACCAGTTGTTTGTGAACTCTGTGAATTCCAGTGTGTTCTGAGGTGTTGAATGAAGTCAGGCATTGCAGAACGCTGAGTGAATCTGTATAGATGACAGTTGGAGATGTGGAATTATCCAGGATCTGTTGTAAAGCTAACCTAATGGCATGGATTTCTGCTGTAAAAATTGAGCAGAATCTTGGCAGCTGTTCACTCGGTACGACATTTCCACAGACAAATGCCGCAACAACATATTCATATGCTTTTGATCCATCTGTGAAAATGAAGGAATAGCTTTCTTACATGCTAGTCAGATCAGCAAATGCCTGATGGTAGGCAATGTCTGGGGTGCTGTCTTTTGGATAGGCAGATAGATTTAAACAGATGTCACCGCCAATATCAAACCAGGAAGGAATGATGCTTGGTATCGATTCTGTTATCATGGTTTTTGAAATGCCCAGTTCACTAGCAGTATTTTCCATCCTCATGCCAAAGGTTGGAATACATGAGGAACGAGCATTAAAAAATGAAATGAAATGAGGTTGATGAAGTGATGATGATGCGGGATGGTCTTTGAGTGATCAAGATTTGAAATAATATTTGAGAAACAACCATTAGCGATGTAAAATTAATGGAGGTTCTACAGCTTCAGAATATAAACTGGTGACTGGGGTTCTTCTCAGTGTGTTCATATCATTTCACAATACCATATTTCAATGAAAACTTTTCCCTATATTGGAGTATTTATATTCATTTTGTGGCTGAATATAAGAAATATTAAATTTATCAAAATAAGGCACTTTATATATGGTCTGTAAATTTTCTGTATAATTTATTTTTGAATAACCAAGTGCTAATATAAATTTTTAAACACAGAATGTACATACAGAGTTGTAAAGAAGACATAGCAATTCAAAAATTATGTGGGGGGGGGGGATCAAGTGACTTCACAATAAATCACTTGATTTGGCATTAAACAGAACAATGTATTTTGCTATCCAATGGGGGTTTGAACCCCCCCTCCCATACCCCCTTCCTTATGCCACGGAGTTTTAACCTAGATGAGGACTCAAGCCTCTGTAAAAAACATTATGTATACAAGATCCAGAGTGAAAATATGTTATGAATATATTTTACATTTTTAATGTTGAAGAAAATTTTTATAAAAAACAAAAAAATTAGAATAATTTATTTTGAGAAAAAATATTTCCCCGGGGAGGGGGCAGAGCCCCCTGGCCCATCCTAGCTACGTCCCTGGCACATATGCACCATAAAAATGCTAAATCCATACATAGGCGTAGCCAGAAAGTTTGTAAGGGAGGGCTCTCTATAACATTGCGGATTTGTACACGCGAATCGATATCTCTGTTGTTTCTTGCTGAATACGAGAGAGCCCCGTTACTAGCATCGCTACTGCTCTCTTTCCATTTCTCAAGCAAATCGTTTATATGGTCTCCTGATGTACATAATAATAAGGAATAAAGTATTATTATAGGCTCAACAAGGAGGGGGAGTTACAAAGCTGTAACTTGCATATTCCTATGTTAACTATACAAACTTTCATTTGCAGTAATGAGGGGGGTTACAACCCCCAAACTCCCCTGGCTACGCCTATGAGTCCATACACCTTTCTGACACGTAATATTCGATATTTATAAAAATATAAACTAACGTACTTGAATTGGACATAAATAATCACATCTCCGAATTTGTTTTATAAGTTCTAAAGCTTTATCTCCAAGCATTGTTTTAAATCTACAGAATCAAACTCCTATATTATATTGAAATCCTTAAAGTTTAATAACTGTCTACGAAAAATGACGCAATCATATACAACACAAGGATGATAGATGCTAAGGAAAGAGTGAAATTGGCGCGAAATAAAATCCACCAAGATTTTCCCGCGAATTCATCGAATTTTTATCGATATTTTCATTTTCCGGATAATTCGTTGACTGGTTAATGTTTTTTATTTCTAAGATTTTCTTAACTGTTTTTATTATTAAAATCAATCGACTATATTTTAATTTCTTACATAGGTATTGTGTACTTCCGTCACAGGATGGATTTTAAGACATTATGTAGTCTTAAAAAGCAAGGCCAACTAGATTTACTACAGGCCTGTTCACGTGAATTTCAAGGGTGTCCCCACTTTCTTTTGGAGTAATTGCTAGGGTTGTTCATAGGGGGCGCCAAATCACAGGTATAAACATGCCATATGCTTTCATGTGTTTGCAGCAGTTAACCGAAGATTAAAAAGGGTTTCTGGGTTTTCTATAATTTTACATAATATTTATTTGTGATAATAATGGTAGTTTCTTGTTGTGTTCCATTTAGCCTATTTATATCTGCAGTATTAAGGACACAGTAAGTGTTTATTCCGAATTTTGTTTTTCGGTGACATGCTGTTCCATTATGTAGTTTGTATTTTCAAGTAAAATTATTTTGGAAAGAATTGCTATTCATGAATACCTGATGCTTTATTTTTATTATGCAATGTATTAAAAATCTGGCTTGTGTCAAAAGTTATTAGAAATTATGTATTCAATATTATACATTGTATTCAATACATACAATATTATACAATGTATAAAATATTATACATTGTGTAGTTATATCATCAGTTTATTGTAAATTCATGTGTTAATTTCATTAACATTCCATTAAAGTACTTCCAAACGGGTGTCAAGCCTTCTAATTAATTCTTTATTTTATAATTAATTATAATAAAATATAATTAAATTATTAAATTAGTTGGTTAAAATTCTATATAATTCTATCTTATTAACCATTAAAATAATGTCTGCTTTTATATGCATTGTGCAATTTAGCTTTCATTGTAAACTATCAATTCATTATCAGTTATTAAGGGAAATCATTTCATCTAATAAACCGTCTTCAGTATAAATGAAAGAGTAGAAAAAGGTATGTAAGATTTAAATTTTTTAAAAATTTGTTATGAACTGTTATCATATCACGATATCATCATCGTCGTTGGAAAATAAAATGCGATAATTTTTTGAGAAAAAAGCAATCTATTTCTGTATGTAATCAGAAACTGGGACATTAATTGGCATTTATAGTGTGTTAGATTGGGAATGTTTTCCTATGCAGCAGGCGCCCTCTGTCGGAGAAAAACTACGTGCGAGAATCGCCACTGCGAAAATTTGGGGACATGTTTTCTGTAGCGTTAGGCTCACGTGAGCAGGCCTGTAGTGAATCTAGTTGGCCTTGTTTGTTCCTGCAAATGAGATGTTATTTGTTTTCTGTTTAGTTTATTTATATGAAAAACAGTTTTCGGTGGCAACAGTTCTTAAATTGCTACTTTTTATTTTGTTTACACGGTTGTTAGCAAGCACGTGGAACGCATATATATCGATTTGCTGAGGACTTCGTTCGTGAGTAGTCGGTATATTGATACCAGCGAGTTAGGATGCTCCAACTACGCGAGCTATGGTGCTCTATTGCAGTCGGTATATGGATACCAGCGAACTAGGATGCTCCAACTACGCGAGCTATCGTGCTCTAATGCAGTCGGTATGTGGATACCAACGCGCTAGGATGCTCCAACTACGCGATTTATGGTGCTCTATTGCAGTCGTTATATGGATACGAGCAAGCTAGGATTCTCCAACTACGCGAGCTATGGTGCTTTATTGCAGTCGGTATACGGATACCAGCGAACTAGGATTCTCCAACTACGCGAGCTATGGTGCTCTATTGCAGTCGGTATGTGGATACCAGCGCACTAGGATGCTCCAACTACGCGATTTATGGTGCTCTATTGCAGTCGGTATTTGGATACCAGCGAGCTAGGATGCTCCAACTACGAGAGCTATGGTGCTCTATTGCAGTCGGTATTTGGATATTAGCGAGCTAGGATGCTCCAACTACGCGATCCATGGTGCTCTATTGCAATCGGCATATGGATACCAGCGAGCTAGGATGCTCCAACTACGCGAGCTATGGTGCTCTATTGCAGTCGGTATATGGATACCAGCGAGCTAGGATGCTCAACTACGCGAGCTATTGTGCTCTATTGCAGTCGGTATATGGATACCAGCGAGCTATGATGCTCAACTACGCGAGCTATGGTGCTCTATTGCAGTCGGTATATGGATACCAGCGAACTAGGATGCTCCAACTAAGCGAGCAAAGGTGCTCTATTGCAGTCGGTATATGGATACCAGCGATCTAGGATGCTCCAACTACGCGAGCTATGGTGCTCTATTGCAGTCAGTATATGGATACCAGCGAGCTAGGATGCTCCAACTAAGCGAGCAATGGTGCTCCAATTCTGTACGTAGACACGATTGAGCTATAGGGCTCCACTTCTAGTGTACTCATTGATGTTTATAATTAGTTAATTAAATACAGTCCGCTTTCAAAGACTAATATCTTCATTTATTAGAATTCAAGAATGTGTGAAATGTTACTTCGTAATATGGATACACGACATGATCCATTTTATTCTAATTGTTTAGTTAACAAATTAACAATTAATTTGTGTAATTGACATTTTATAACAGCTGTTGAAGATTTTTGACAATAGATGGCTCCACAAATTTCTGGCTGTCAAAAAATCCCCCCTCTCCAAAAGCTTGGCATGTCCCTACTTCGTAATATATTGAAAATTGGCAATTTAAAATAGAATGGATATTATTCAAACTTACTTCGGTTTTCTAAAAATTTATCATCACTGATATTTGATATTAGCTGAAGTAAAAAAAAACCCCTTCTAATAATGCGTCCACGCATATACATACATGAGTTCAACTTTGCAAATCCAACATGGCGACAATCTTGAGTCTACGCTGCGCACAATCATTTACGAGAAAAGTTTTCCACGCTGGTGCCGAAATCATGGACGGAATGTTACTATGCAATCCGGCCCTATAGTAGCTGTAATAAGAATGCATGGCGCAAACAAGATGACAATAGCGTTTTACCAACGATAATATTAGTGTCATCCTTCCCGTATTTATTGTATACGCTTATTTGCATGTACCTGAATACTTTTTCCATTGCACCATATTTCAGAATCTACATAAAAGAATTTGTATGCGTTGGTCGCTGTGTACCGTACCGGATGTCCGCCTTCTCTTCAAAAACATGCTACACATCCGGTGGAATTTGTTCGTTAAATGTCAGTTTTGCTATAGTTTTGCCGACTCACGATTTCAGTGTTTTTGATTTCATCCACTTTTTTAAACAGCGAGCGGAAAGGATGCTAGCTGTGTATCAAATCGTTCAATGACCAGAACCCCGCAGGAGTCAGCTTGTTTATAATAGATGAGCAAAATGGTTCATTTATTCGTTCAATCAAAGATTGGAAACAATAGCATCCTTTACAGGAAATAGCATCCTTTACTTCCTGTAAAGGATGCTAATGTTTCCAGTACTTTAGCGTTGTGGTGGTACAGCGGTAACTTTTTCACCTACTGTGCCACGAATCCGGGTTCGACTCTTAGGCCGCGTCCACACATGCAACAGAACCCCGTACCGTAACGCCACCGCGTACCCAGTCTGGACGTCAGCGCGTATTGAGACCGCGTAAAATTTTCCCCGTTCCACTAGTTGTCGGTTTTTTTCCCGTCGCTTCAAAGGAATGCCACGGGGCTATGTTGCCCACCCACCTCCAGTGTTTGTGTATTTGTTTTACGAAGAACAGCGT
>QLNU02014784.1:0-14284 GCA_006491805.2 Dysdera silvatica | reverse complement strand
AAACGAATACTGTAACGAGTTTTTAAAATGGGTAGTTCATTATCTTTGCATATAAATTGTTTTACAATCGGGGGAATTTTTTGATGTTTGTAGTCAATTTCGATCATGTTTCAAAATTATCTGTAAGTTCATAGCTTATTATGAAATGTATTTTTTTTCTCTTTTAAAATAGTTACTTAGTAATTACAATCACTGCTTAATTGCTCTGTGGACGAAAGCTTTAAAATAAATTCGGATTAAAGTGCAATCGGTAATTTAAATGACGTAACATGTTTACCTTAAAGCAATGCATAATTGCTGTATGGAAATTTTATTCGCATAAATTTAATTTCACAAATAATGAATGTTTAGAAATTATATTCCTCAAAATAAAGCATACGTAGTTAATCGTAATTTTCATCTCTTTAAGGTTTTTGCAATTAAAATATATATATATACATATACAATTTCTCGATTATAATTTAGTTAATATAATTCGTGTTAATTATTTGTTATTTTAATGTATAATGGTGTAATTGAGAACCTTCTTACGCCCTGAACGTATGCGGTTGGGTAAGAAATACGCCCAGTTATTCAAAGCGGCTGATTCTATCTAATCTATATGAAAATGTACGAAGTACGTGTTGTTATTGTGTGTACGAAGTGTATATGCATTGTATTCCGTATACGAAGTATGTATCCACTATATTCTGTGTACGGTATCTACTTTGTCATGTAAACGAGGTAGGTGTACCTCGAAGTGGCGAAAAATACCCTAATAGTACCAGGAACGTGCCAGAGTTTTTTGGCCCTTCAGGGGTGATTATATTCCGGGAATTTCAACTTGCCTCTTCAGGGATTTCTTTTTAAAAATTACAAAAATGTCGTCTTGTCTCTTAAAATTTTTTTTATATTCCTTGGGAAATCAGTGTCCTTACTAAAAATATTACATAACTTTCCATGTAAGTTTCTGGTGTGTTCAGGAAATCTGGTTTGGACTTAACAATCACCTCTGGTCCTTGGACAATAACTCATTTTGAGCTGCTTGTTGTAATAAAAATGAGGGCCCAAAAAGTGAAGCTGGGCCCCAAAGCCTCGCCTACTTTTGGTGTAGCCCCGAATAGTACAGACAGCAAATACCAACCACGTCTGCAATCGAATCGCACCTATTTGTGCTAATTCATTGCATGTTACCGTACTCCCCTTTGCAAATGCAAGTAAACAGTGTTGAAAAAGACGAGAGAATATGTAGATTAGAAAACGTACCCGGCAAATTTGTAATTACGGTGGCTACACGATGTGCGCATACTTGCTGAAATGCCGGATTTAGCGAAGATTAACACAATTTACCAGATAGACTTAACCACTCACGGAAGTGCTACTTTGTGAAAAATAATATATTTTGTGCAAGGAACGACATTCCCTTTTTGTCGATATTCGGATCGGGGGTGGGGGGGTTCCGGCATGTTGAATTTGCCGGGAAACACCCGAAATAGATTCCTGTGTCTATTACGAGACGGTCATTGGGAAAGAAGTGGTCGCCAAGTAAAGGTGGAAATTGCGTTCTAGATTTGAACCTTTATAGTTTATAGCTATAAGGTGGGAAATTCGAGTCTTTCCGACCGGGATTGCGAAATTTTATTGTATATTTTTGGATAATGGTGCTCCCGTGTGTGAGTCAAATCTTCCTTATATAGATCAATTTTTCACATCCAACTTTTAGAACCCCATTTTGCTAATTAGTCATTAGACCTTTGGAGCTGTTTTAAGGGTTCCCTAAACCTCTGCATTCAAATTATGTGCAGCTCCACCGTAAGGTTTCCGCGATTTTCCCCCGAAGTCCCTCGCGGAATCAAGTCTTGGCAATTGTATTAGTAAGTATACTGTTTGCCCTTTGGGGATGCTTTTGTGTCATTCTGGTGAAGTTATTTATGTACCATTGAATACGCTTCTTTCAGTGGTACCGATATCTAACCCTGGCCTCTAGGCCCGTTTCCACCGGCCCCATAACCCCTTCGCTGGGCCCCCACAGAATAGGTCCTTTGCCAGCGAGGGCCCCTAGAATTCATCCAGGTCCCCGGGCTGCAATTCCCCCCCCCACTGTCGGCTCTGCCTTCTATTTGTTTTCGTAAGAAAATTCGCTTTTTAACTCCAGTGTAATAGCGATTTCTGCGGTATGAACGATGCGTATTCTTCGTATCAATTGCCGGCATTTCGTAGAGACGAAGCCAGAGCTGTTTGACGTCGTGAGAAACCGGTTGTCCCACCCCCCAGTTTTTCACTGAATGGAATGGTTCGGTTGTAGGGGGAGGTGGGACCAGGTGCTACCGGTTTCACAGATAAGATATGAATGAGTGCATAAAAATTCCTTTGCCATGCTATCCGACACCCGGTCTGAACTCGTACTAAAAGACATTCCTTTCTTTTTTGAGGGAGAGAGGTCTCCGTTGGCTATTATGCGCGGATTTTTACGGGTCTTTCATCACAGTTTATTTCACAATCCGGCGTGATTTAGAAAAGAAAGAAAAAAGAAAAAAAAAAAGAACGTCGCCAACACCTGAATTTTATCATTACTGAAATATTTGCTGGATGCGTCATGCTGATCAGTTTCTTTACGTCTGCGCATGGCTGTCCTTCCCGTCGAGGTCGCTCACTGATCCAGGATTTGACGTCAAAGTGTACATGTGGGCAAATTCTTTGTTACTTCACCATAATTCCTTTTGGTTTGATTCAGTTCCGTTAAGTATGTATTAAGCCGGCCTGTAGCCATGATGAAGGGGCATATGGACAGCGCCACCTCATTCTGGTGGCATTGATGTGGGGCACAGGGCGCCCAGGGATGGTTCTATATTTATAAGTAACTCAATGGGGCTACGCCTATGCTGGCCCTATCTTGGCTATAGACCTGGTTATTAGGATTATGACGTTATAGGAATTCTGCCAGTTTCGTTATGGTTATACCGACATGTCAACAAGGCTTTGTTTTATATCTGTGTCCAGGGGATCGATCCCACCGGGAACTAAATTTGTAATAATATCGCAAAAATAACGTATATGTATTTACTCGTCAAACTTGTAAAAAGGGGGAGAAATAAAACCTTGAAAATTAAATTAAAAGCGAAATCAGTCTTAACATTTCCGCGGTCTTTTGCACAGGCGTACGCAGAAATTTCATAAAGGGTGGGGGTTATAGGCTTAATGGGAGGGGTTACAGAGCTACAACTTGAATATAAGAATTCAACCGATCAAATTCAATTATCATTATTATGCGGCAAGGGGTGGCCGCGGAAGGCGACACTGTAATCCCAGACAGGACGCTCAAACAGCGCAACCAGCCTACTCGCCTAAGCGAGTAGGAGAAGTGTTATTCGAAAGACGACTATACACAGCACACAAAGATGCCCGCTCGCATAGATGTCGTCATTTAACGTAAACCGAAATTGACCGCCACGGAGAGCGAGCGGCCCCGCCGATGGACCGGAAACACCCCGGCGTCGACCTACAGGGACCGGAAACGCACCTCAGGGCCGACCATGGCCCCTGCAGGAACCGTCCAACCCCTGAAAGTAAGGTGCGGAAACCAAATTTAATTAGCCAAACATCCTTGCTGTCGTCACTGACCAGTAGTGTGGCCCAGAAGTTGGTGTCTCTGTCCGTGCGGAACATCCGGGTTTGGTTCATTGTGTGTGTGTAGTCCTCCGGTGGCGTACACAGGGGGGATTGATGGGGGGTCATAACCCCCTATTGCAATGTAATTTTGCATATGAATATATGGAGTGGTAACTGCAACCACTCCCTATGAACCTCCTGCGTACGTAAACGTGGTGGCGTAGTAGCAATGGTGTAGAAAAGGGGGCTTAAGCCTCCCCTCCCCCCCATTGGATATAAAAACACATTTTTTCACATTTCATTACATAACCAACCTTATAATAATCACTTGATCCCCCAATAATTTTTGCATTGCTACGCTGTTATGTAGTAACGTAAACCCAGGTTCGGATTCCTCAGAAAACAGTAGGTCCCGGCGCAGCAAGGTCCCACAATGGTGCAGCATTGGTGACGCCTTCGTTTATCGTCCCGTTAACCCAGTAGCGCACCCAGAATATTCCCAGGGGAGGGGGGCAGACGGAAAAAATGGTCAGAGGCCATATCAATTACGGTTGTCTTTTAAGCGTGGTTTCAAGGAGGCATGGGGCAATTGCCCCAACCCCGGAGCTGGGATCATATCATTGAAAATGAGATGAAAGTACTGGACGCTTGGCTAAAAATGGGAACTGGGAACAAACCGCAGCCCTCTTGCAAGATTTCGGGATCCGCCCTTGTTGTCCTTTTGTGTACATTTATTATTATTAAATTACTAATACTTCTAAAGTGCAAGATACTTAAATTATTAGAAATAGTACTAGATTGTGTTTATGTAATTTTACAATGGCTAGCCCTTGTCCTCCATAAAAAATTACCGTTTTGATAATAGGTTGAAGAATAACCCTATTCTGCAAAACTTGCTTTTGCTTGCCCTCTGTCCATTACTTCATCCACAGAAGCCTTTTTCTCTCTTCTATGATACTTAAAAAATCGCCTTTCAGAACCGAATCCTTGTGATGGAGAAAAGTTTCCTGTTGGTTGAACTTCTCCGAGGCCTTTCAATTATTAAATCCTTTTGAAATAAATTGATCCGTGGCTTGTGTCGATCTTAAATAGACTTCATGAGGTGAAAATTTCAATAAGCACTGTCTTCTACCTTTCAGTAAGTTATGTACTTATGCTTACTCAGCCAAAGTAAGCGGAAATTTCGTCTGTGGTGAGGGTTTCTTTGACTTATTGCAGCGCCAGTGATGGTCATGGGGGAAAATTTCAATTTGCATATGGTTCCCAAAGATTTTCAGCACTGTTATCTTACCTTCATCAATGAGGTTAGATTTCTTGACATAATTAGAAATATTTGCAGTCAGAATTTCTATTTCAACTGTGTTTGATATTGTGTTTTTCTTTACCTCTTACAAAGCTGTTTGAAGACAGCCACGGGCCCCTGCTGTTGCTTTTCTCAAGAGCAGTCTCATCAATATTACCAGAGTTCATGGAAATGTCGTTGGGATTGTCAGTTTTCAATCTTATTTTAAAAGAAGACATGATCAGTGTCTATTTGCGTAATAGTTTTTCGCTTTTGTTAGTCCAAGGGGGCACCTTCGGCCGCCTACGTGGGTACGCCACTGCGTTAACCCACGTTACTACTCACAACGGTGAAAAAGACGAACTTGCCGGCAAACACATTCACATAGTGCGAATTAAAAACTACAAGCTACCCCAACGAACACTAGAAGGAAGTTTCACAGGGAAGAGACAGAAAAAGGTGGATGGACAATCTAAAAGCTTGGACTGCACTAAGCACGGAAAGCATATTCATGCGAACAGAAGCGGGGAAATATGGTTTGATCGCAGAACTCGAAATCGGGGTAAGCGCTTTTAAACGAACGAACGAACGACTAACTAACTACTCACTGTAACAGGGTTTCAACGCAACCGGGAGAATCAGGAATTGTCAGGGAATTTGAAATCCGCTCTCTAATTCAGGGGAAAATAAGGTTTTTTGGTCAAAACCTGGAAAAATCGGGGAAAACTTCCATTTTGAATAGCTGAATCTCCCAAGAACGTGAGACCAATTTCCCCGCAACCGAAATTTAGTTGAAAATTTTGTGATTTGTCAGATAACTTTGCTGGAAAGTCAGGGAATTTTGCTGAAAATGGCAGGGGAAAATCTGGAAAAATCGGGGATTTTGGTGAAAAGGTGAGGGAAAAATCGGGAATTTTGCTGAAAAGGTCAAGGAAAAAGTGGGAATTTTTTCCCTCCAATGTGAGTGGGAACTCTGCTGTAATCCTGTAGTTGGTTTTCTGGACTTGTAAGAAGTTTCGATTTCACGGGAAACCAAGACCCGCCGTGTCCTGAATTTCGCCGTCTTCGCGTTGTAAAAGAAGGTACTTGGAGCTTGTATTTCTATCGATCTGTGTTTTGGGGTTTGAACTCCTGGACGACAGAAGATCGGATTGCTCGGAAGATTGCAGTCTCAGACACGCTCTTCACTTCTTGGCTTGTAAAACGGGTCGAATTTAACTTTTTAAATCAAGTGCACCCAAGTCTTGTGACTTAGGTGCACTAAATACTAGTTGGGTGTACAACACAGAATAGAAAGTAAACTTAAACATTAAAAATAGGTAAAATGTAAGTATAGCAACTATATTTAAGCATGTAAGCTAAAAAATGGAACTTTTCAAAATAATTGAACATTCGTATGCTATAAAACAAATTGAAAGCAAATGCAGATACATTGAAACAACTATGTAAAGTTATTCCGTATGTGATAGTTTTGAATAGTTAGGTGCACAGAGTGCACCCAAGTTAAAAATTTACGTGCACGGATAAAATTTCATGTGCAATAATGCACCCGCTAATTTCCAACCCTGCTGTAAAACATGTTAAATAATCCAACTGCATTTAATGAACATTTAAATACTTCCTACTCCGCGCGTTTAATACGCAACCTATTGAACAGATTGAGCTCAGTATGGTTTCTGTCCAAAAGCGTAAATTAGAAAAACGTTTGTAATTTGCACGCAGGCGCTACTTATTTCCCGTGTACCTCTTACAACCACTAAACAAAAATATATGTACAGTTCGTTCACGAAAAATAGTCCGATGGTACCGTTAGAAATAACGGGAGCTGACGTCACAAACGGCGGCATAGCCGATTACAGCAGAAGGGAGGACGTCATTTCAGAATTAGTTTTTAGCAAACGTTTGTCTACGCCAAAAACCAGTTCTGAAATGACGTCCCTCTCTGCTGTAATCAGCGAGGCCATTTGTGACGTCAACTCCCGTTATTTCCAATGGTACCATCGGACAACTTTTCGCGAACGAACTATGGAAGCGCAATTTATGATCACTAACATCTCAAAAATGGCCTTAAAATACGTGGCGCCATGCATAGAAAGCTGTTACCCGATAATGCTATCAAGCCTTTCCAAATTGCCCTTTGGTTTGAGGCAATAATCCAGATTGATGTTCATGAAGCTCTCGTAAAACGATGTCTAAACCTGGTATCGCGTCCATCGGGTTCTGATCTTGGCTACGAATATCGGAAGTCCCATATAATAGGATCCCAAGAATCCATTTTTCCTAGAAATATAATTACTACTATAAAACCGTAGTAATTATATTTCCTGGAAATATAATTACTACGGTTTTGTACGAATATGGCGCGTCTGCTGGGGGTGGACTAACTCGAAAATCGTTCAATAATCCTTTCAGACGTCAAAGCATATGACGGCACACGGGTGATAACACTTCCGACGAACGATTAATTTTATGTGGGTTTAACCAGTTGTAGTAGAACGCTTATAAAGTAAATGTCAAAGTGAAAGGAAAAACTGTCATCTAAGATGCTGGCGCTGGGAGAAGGGGCATTACCATGTTAAAGTCAAGCTTCACGATTCACTAATCTGGATTTGTTCAGACGACTTTATTTAAATGTATGATCTGTTGGAGGGTGATTAAACTAGAATTGATAGTCTGTTATTTTCCGCCTGCTGATGACGTAACTTTCTGATCTCTTAAACCGCAGACTGTAATTCACAGAATTGTACTCAATTTCTGGTTACGTAGCGCAATCACGAACTGGTTCGGGAACTTCAACCTTTCACTGTGAGCTTACCTAGCGTCGCTTAACAGACATTTTTGTGTGTTGAGAGATTCAATTTTGGCTTATTCGGTCCATTGCCGATGCAGCGCCAGATTTACGTTTGGGCCAAGTAGGCCCCCGGCCTAGGGCCCCACAATTTTGGGGGCCCTGCAGAGGCCTGCTATTTAAGTTTAAGAGTTATTATAATCCTGTTTGTAATTGTTCCATTAATTTTCATTAGCCTACTGTTAAACCTACGTATCAAAATAGTGAACTTTAAAGAAAACTCCTGATTTATTGACCGAGTATTGCAAGGGCCACAGTTTTTACGGGCCTATAAAAACCCTAATCTGGTACTGTGCCGATGAAGACGTTTTGGAGGTCTTCCACTGGTAAATATTACATTTCCTCATAGTAAGTAGTACTCTTGTTATACTGTTCTTATTTGAATTTGCAAATTTCCCCCTCTAGCAATATAAGAGACCGTTGACGGTCTACCATGCTTGTATTTTTCAATTTGTTTGACCCTCGTTGTCCCCCGATTAAAAATATAAGTAGACAAGGTCCCAGAGTCCTAACTAAATATGGCATGAGGATGAAATCATTTTCAATAATGTGTTTTGAGATGTCTCAAAACACATTATCGGAAATCATTTCACACTTACTTCATACGTAGGCCTCTGTCGTCTATTTTATAACCAGTATGTAGTCTATTTTATATCCAGGGTGTATCAGCAGTTACTTTGAGTTCTTTTTCCCTACCATTGAGAACAAATCTCTTGACGTATTACCTTATGTACGACCTCGCTTTATATGCCGCTGGGCCCTGCTACAATAGGCCCATTGTCATAGACTAAGGTGCTGATTGGCAATAAGTGGTGTTTTCTGATGAATCCCGTTTTAATTTGGGATGCAGTGATGGCCGTATTAGTGTGAGACGCTATACCGGTGAACGACACTTTACGGAGTGCGTCATCTTACGTCATAGTGGACGAACCCCCAGCGTTATGGTCTGGGGTGCGATTGCTTACCATGGACGATTTTAGCTGCTACGAATTGTGGGTAATCACCATGGACGATTTTAGCTGCTACGAATTGTGGGTAATCATAACAGCAACCGGTACATCAATGATGTTCTGGAGCCCGAAGTTGTTCCCTACCTTCAAGGCATTCCCGGAGCTGTACTTCAACAGGACAATGCCCGTCCACATATTGCCAGGAATGTTCAATACTTCTTTTCGCCACAACAGATACAGCTTCTTCCTTAGACTGCCTACTCGCCGGATATGTCGCCAATTGAACATGTGTGGGATATCGTTGGTCGGCGTCTCGCTCGTGATCCTCGTCCCATAGCTACTACAGATGAATTTTGGGGTCGCATACGAGCTATCTGGAATGCTCTTCCTCAGGCACACATTCAACATATGTTTGATTCCATGCCACGTCGTATAGCATCACTTATTGCAACGCGTGGTGGCTTCACCGAATACTGATTTTCGACATGCAATATTATTTTTTTGCTTTATTATTTTAATCGTTTATTTGTTTCAACACAGGTTGTTTATACATTCAATTTCATTTAGTTCGGACGTGGCCTTCATGGTGTTGCAACTTTTACAAAGAAGAGTGTATATTTAAACAGGTTCCTTGTGCACGTACAGATAAATAGAAACCCAATAACATAAACAGATACGACCTGTGTGTGTATATATATACACACACACACACACACAGTAGTGTGCCTGAAGTTGGAAGTGACTGCCTTTGGGACTGAACACATGCAATGGTCACCACAGATAGGTGGAAGTACCATATATATATATACACACGACGGAGTTTGGAATTGGCAAGTCTGCCAGTTCTCTTATAAAAATGGTCACTTTACAAAGTTCCGTATTGTATTTCATCAGTTAATGAGTCTTTCATGCGCGCTTTATCATTGTAATGATTAGGCATAGTGCTACTTCATTCTAATCATCGCAGGTGGCTAACGTGACTAGATATTATGCTCAAAAGAGGATAATGAAAGGGGTTGTAATTGAAAAGCACAATTACTTTCAAACGTTCGTTTTTCATTCAAATTAGTGAATTTGAACTAGTACTTCCTATTATTCAAATGGACTTTGTATCTGTTCATTGGTGATGATCGCGTGTCTAAATTTATAAATTTTTGCAGTGATAACGTGGATATCAATAAATGGATTTATTTTATTTTATGGAGTTTCATAATCGTAAGATTCTGTAATGTCTTCAATTTTAATGACTATACTTTTCTATTAATATAAAAATAAAGTCAACAATAATTGTCTAATTTTGTACACATATCTATAATAGCAATATAACATAATGATATAATAGTAACATGCAAAATTCAACATCGTGATTAGAAATCGATTTACTCAATATTGTGGAAGCGGTTTTTCCCCCCCGGGGCAAAATTGGGACAATCCTAGAGTTAAATTCTGTATATCCGTATTGAAATGTTTTATGCTTACTATAGAAACATAAAATTAACCAGTTATTATTGAGTTTATTTTTATATTACTAATGGAAAAGTACATTGGTTAGAAAAATTAGAAATATATAGAAAAATTAAATATTGAATTTTATTATTATAAAGTGTTACAAGATAATTTTAAGGTAAGGAATTTATTTGTCAATATCAGTGATGACACTGCGCATAGATTTATAAATCTTGACCGGTATAGCGTTACTGCTTCAAGGTAAGTTATGCAGCGTCCCTTGAAACTCAAGTTCGATACAAAGTTTTGTTTGCTATCAGTCAGGGAATTTTGTCGACAAAGTCAGGGAAAAACCTGGAAAAGTCAAGGAAAACCTTCATAACCTATTCCTAAGAGCTAAATTTCTTGCGAATATGAAGCTATTTTCCCTGAAACCAAAGTTCAATTCAAAGTTTCGTTTTGCGAGCAGTCAGGGAATTTTGTCGGAAAAGCCCAGGAAAAAAACCTGGAAAAGCCCGGGAATTTTTCTACACGGTGAGTGAGAACCCTGGGATTGTTATTGCGCAAGATTAGCAGCGGCCGTGGGGCGCCAATGCCAATAAAGAAAGCTAAACCTCTTAAATCCAAATAAATTTGTCTAAATTAAACTACTGTAGTATACATTTTTTTTTTGGATGGACCCGATTATTGAGCGAGTGGCTTTTCAATGTAAAAAATCCTCTTTCAATGTACTAGTATCCTTGTTTGAAATGTACTAGTATCAATATACTAGTGTCCTCACCTGAAAACCATGAGGCGCGACATATTGAACGCGCTTGGAACCTAAACCTATAAACACAAAGCCACGTTTTAATAAATTTCTACTTTAGTAATTATTAAAGTGTGGAGATGGGCTGATGTAGCAAATAGGGTAGAAAACCAGCGTTTGTATATTTCCCTGTGGAATTAATATTTTCATAATTGCTTTTGTGGCGTTGGTCAATCTGCATAATGATTTCCTTATTAAACATTGGTGGGGATCTTCACGTATGTCCGCTTTAATCGTTGGTCAATTTCATCGGAACAGTATGTAGAATGTGGCGGCTTAATTCCCAATTTTTGCTTCGGTAATGCATCAAAGTAAAGTAATGCAGGGATGCTCCGTTAGCTTCAATAAGGATTTTGTACTGTTCCCCCCCCCCTTTTTTTTATTTTATTTTTTATTCCCACCGAGGAAGGTCCGTCCACATGATTTTCACTAAAGGGTAGGCAAGAAAAGGCCAAGGATTTATTTTTGAAAGAACAAACGTTAGATGTTGGAGCAACCTTAATTTTTTTTTTTAATTTAAAATAAAACCAGTTTGTTTTTTTATTATTTATATATATATGTACATTCGTTCTTGCTCGCTGTACTTGCGCCCCTGAAAAATGCGGTGTCGAAAAAATTTTGTACTAGAAGCGAAGATAAGATTGGCGCCCCGCCAAAAGTATTGTTTAACGCGCGTTATTTTAAATCGTTGTATATTTTTTAATTCAACACATGAACTTCTGCCTAGAAACAGAATTCACTTCTATGTTACTACCTTGTGTGATGCTCCCTTAAGTTTTTCTTTAGCCTTACCCAGCTACCTAGTTTGCCAATCCACAACGCGACCTTTTCTGTGGAACTGATTTTTCGTTACTGGATAGGAACAGGGATTTCATACTTTAATTAAACATTAATTAATTTACATTAAATTTTTTTTTCAAAAAAGTAAGCAAAATATGCATTATCTGAAGAACACTAAATAAACTAAAACAACGTAAATGTGAAACTACCTTTTCGTCACCGCTTTCATCCGAATTTGATGCCTGTCTGCGGAAGGAGGGGCGGTAGGCACATCTTTTTGATTTTCTTTTCCCTAAAAATCATGGTTTCAGGGAATTTGAAATCGTCTTTTAAAGGTCAGAGAAGAGATTTTTTTTTGGTCAAAACCTGGAAAGGTCAGGGAAAACATTACTTTTTTAATAAATTTCCGATGAATGTAAATCCATTTTCTCCGCAATCGAAATTTAGTTGGAAATTTTGCGACTGGTCAGGGAATTTTCCTGAAAAGGTCGGGGGGAAAACCTGGAAAAGTGAGGGATTTTTTCCCCTCCAATGTTAGTGGGAACCCTGTAGTTTGGCAGGGCTAAAATTTTGGATGGAGCTGGGATCGCGACGTTCGATCCCGTCAATCCAAGGAGATGTAATTATAAATTTGAAATCCGCTTACTTCAGTATCAACCTTATAGTCCATATCAGGGGTCATTAAACCTTTGGGACCGAAGAACCAAACCTGTCTGTCCCTCGCGACAGTTGAAACAGCATTTGACAGCCATAGATATACTTTTACAAATAAAATTTTTTTAAAGTAATATTGTGGCAAATTATAATATATCTTCGTTAACTCTAAAAACGCGGTTGCTGTCAAATTGACCGCTTGCGAAGTTTAAACGCAAATATCTTTAATTTTAAACCTTTCGTGTTTTAAAGCTGAACATTTTTGACTTTTCTTAAAATATGTACTTCATGGCATATGGAAAGTTTTAAAAGAATGTTACAGAGACCTGTAGTTATAAGTATATATACCTCATGGGCGCGCATAAGGGGGACAGGAGACGAACCCTCCCCAGCCGTTTGTTAAAAATTTGATTTTCCCGATTCTGCTATGCAGTTACGTTCAAAAGTACAACAACGAATTTTAGGTGACAGTTTCAACACATCTTATTACGAACTAATGGAACAGTAATGCTTTTAGTAGCCGGAGACGGGTGTGTATATGTATGTGGATTTAGGCGCCCACAAGCTGTGTTTGTTTTGCCGCGATGATAGGATTGACATACATTAGTCTGCTGTAAACAATAGTTTCCGTGGAGCTTTGGAAACGACGGGCATGTTCCCGACTCTCGTCGATTTCTGTGGAATTTTATTTTTGCTTTAAACAGCGAAGCATTGCAAATCAGAGTAAGTTGATTTTGCGATTCCTCAGTTTTGTTCTTGACTTCGTTACTGTTTCATAGTTAAGTGCGCATTATTATTTTTCGTTGTGTTAAGTGTTGAACTGTTTCGCAGCGATGGATACAGAACTGTGAATTAGTATTTTAATGCTGTAATTCTTTCTTATAATGGATATACGGAAGTTTATTGATCGGACCAGTGGGAAAATCGTGAAAAAGGCGGAACTAGTGCAACAGCAATCTACAAGAGAATTTTCTCAGTGTGGGATTGGTTGAAACAATTTTTGGTGCCTACAAAAGGAACAGAAAATTCATTTAGTCATCCCTCAACTTCAGCAGAAAAAATAGTTGAACAAACACCAACCAGTGATGATAAAAGCACTCCTAGCTGTCAAATTTTTATGGAACGTTATGATTTAGGCCTATATTTGAATATTTCATTATCATCTGTTTCAGATAATTTAACGTACCAACTGCTAACAGATCCATGGGTGAAGTGTTTTACTTACGATTTTAAGAAAGACGTACAGAATTTTGGTAAAGATAAACGCCAATTTCAGAAGAGCTGGTTGGAGGCATATCTCTGGTTGGTATATTCTCCTTCTTTGAAAGATGGACTTTGTAAGTATTGTATGCTGTTTAAACCGACTTTAAGAAGGTGATTTTGGCGCCTTTGTGGTTAACGCTCAAAAGGACTTTAAACATTTCCATGAAGATTCAAGAGCACATGCCAAATCCCAGTGGCACCAAGAAGCTGCGACTGATGCCAAAAACTACTGTGAGTGATTCTGTGGAAATGAAAAGCAAAACTGTAGTTGAACGCTTGGACTCAGCCAGAGCTGAACTAATTCAGATCAACAGAACTAAACTTAAATCTGTTTTGCAGACAATATTATTTTGTGGTGTTCGTGATATTTCACTTTGCGGAAAACTCTCACAAAGTGGGAATTTTGGAGACCTACTTAGTTTCCGCATCGACGCGGGAGATAAAGTTCTCGACGACCACCTTTTAGGTGGTCGTTTCAGAAAAGTCTTTCACGACGGTCATTCAGAAAAATCTAAATATACTTCTCACGGAGTCCAAAATGATTTAATCAACATTTGTGGAGCTATAATTCAAGAAACGATTGTAAAAGAGGTCAGTGAATGTGAAGCATTTTCTTTGCTGGCTGACGAAACTGCTGATGTCAGCGGCAAAGAGCAAACATGTCT
>QLNU02014783.1:0-10780 GCA_006491805.2 Dysdera silvatica | reverse complement strand
TCTACCTTATAGGTGATTGTGGTCAAAGGGGCCTAATACTATCAACCAAAGTTGATAACCTTAAATCCTTATTTCTTATTTTTCTCCCGATAATCTTCTGAAAAGGGAGAAATGTTTTTGATATCTATAATTAAATTCACTAGCACTTACAATTACATGAAGAATTTGGGACTACCCCAGGGGAGTAGGAAAGAGGACTCAGAGGGATGAAACCTCCCAATGTATAGCGAGACACATTGTTCTGCTTAACGTTATATCCCATGATCTGTTGTCAGGGTATTTGAGTTCCCATACTTTTTGTATTGCTAAACCCCTGGACTACCTTTTAAGGTTTTGGTAGCAGTGGGCATTCGTTTCGTCTTAATTGATGCTTTTAAACTCCCGTCCAGAAGACCTACAATTTAACAAAATACACCAAATTTCCTTATTTAAGTCTGAACTCAAACCAGGAGCAACCTATATTTTAGGAATAGCCCATTGCCATTCAGTGCATCAAAAACTAAACACAAATCATTTACGTGAGAGAAAATTGCTTTCTTTCTACGCCACTACAGCAGATTTTATCAATAGCTGGCTAGAAAAGTTTCTTGGTGGTCCCACTCCAAGTTTGTAACCCCGCTATATGCGGCTTAAACTTCTGCGTTTTGACGGAAACTGGTATTTTCAATTGGGTATGGCAGTTAATTTTTCGTATCCATAGCTCTATCATCTTCCTGTTCAATCGCCATCCATCTAATTCTGGATAAAATTCTCCCAAAGCTTTGCCCATACACATTACTTGAGCAATACGCATGCACCTTCGAACGTTCTTCAACCCATTTTGTAATTATATCTTTTTGCCTTAGGTAAGGCGATATCCTTGGTCATTGACAGTTTCTTGAGGTTGCTACAGTCAAAAATTTCTCCCCCAATCTAACCGGAGTATGATCACACGCCACATCAACATTTCCGACTATCTACATGGCACATTTTGCTTAATTCTTACTCTATGTATATCAACATAATTCATAATGGCTGATGCTGATAGTTGTGTGTGTCACTTGAAATTCCTGAAATTAAGTAATGGCCAACCCCATAGCTCAGAATACATCAATGTTTCTGACACTCTACATGGCACATTTTGCATAACCCTTTACTTGCATCCATATGATTCGTAATAGCTGCATATTGATAGTTGTGTGCCACCTGAAGTTCCTGAAATAAATTTATGGCAAGCCATTTAGCTCAATTTATTTTTTCGAAGTTTGATGTCATGAATTAAGCTTAGTTTCTTTTAGAGGATTATTTAATTCTAAGTAGTGCTAATAAAGTTCAGATTGACTCCAAGGATGATGATGATGATGATGATGATGATGGATGGATGATGAGAGAAGAAACATTTTATAACGAAGAGATAATCAATAAAAGGCACAGATATTTGAGGAGAGTTACATAAGACAACAAGCAAATGTACATGAACGTAAGTAATTGGGTCCAGAAACCTTGTATAAACCGTGATATTCGAATTTTATCTGCGGCAATCCGTTTTCCCTTTCTTTTTTGACATAGAATTGGACTCCTTCCTTACTAGTGGTGTTTCCGCTCCAAGATCTTAATTAAATGAAGTGGCCGATCTCAATGGCCATTCCAAAGGTACTTAAAGTTCTGGCCTACTTCCAAGCATCTTAGCTGCTGCGATTTGTGACTTTTGTCCAATTGATTGTGAAGGACAATCAAGGGTTAAAAGAGAACTTTAACCAGGGAATTGGTGCATAAAGTGGTTAAAAAATTTAAAAGGTATCTATAAAGCAGCATTCTCTGAATCTGTTTCCGTTGCAAAGGAGGTAGTATTATGGTGATTAATCCAAGTACAGTAGAGTCCCGATAAGTCGACATGTGATAGAGTTAGCGATATAATTCGAGTTGTTGTTTCATACGCTTTCAAGTGGTTCATATTGTTGTATGTACTCTAATCATTTGTCTAAAAAAGGTACCCGATGATGGAATTAATATTATTATAGCTGTTAAATACACTAGAAGTCTAACTATAGTAGTCCATAAGAGAAGAAATAAATACAACGGTCGGAAAAACAATAGAAATAAAAAAACACATGCTGAGATTTAAATAACTCAGTAAAAATGTTAGGCAATTACTATTTAAGTTTATTATGTATTCTTATATTATATTCATAAAGCACTTGGCGAAATCTTCAAGACGAACTCATATTAAATTTAAAGAAGAAATCCGCTGAAAATATATCTTCCATCTTCTGATTTCAGTTTACATTAACTTCAGTCAAAACTTTCAGCAAGATTTTACTATCCTCAAACTATTTTTAAAACGACATGAACCAACCCTTTTGAAATTTGATACAAGTATCGTTTGGATAGCGTCCAGTCTTGTATTTTGGTCCAACTTTTGATCATCTCTTTCCAAACTTTGTTACACAAAGAAACTCTGTCCATAAATATGTCGCCTCGAAGCTTTCAAATATGATTGAACACAGCACGCATGTGAAATATTGGAAACTTGAGGATGTGTAAAGAGGACCTAAGAATATATCTGGTGGAAGAAATATACGAAGAATTGTTTTCCTTAGATATTGTCCACGAAAGTCCTACTTGAAAATGAAATGAGAAGGCGGAAGGATTGCTTTTTTGTCACGAATTATTACCATATTTTATCAAAATATTAGAATATCATTTTTATCATAAATTGTTTATTTTGGGAAAGGGATATTAAGAAGTATATCCACATAATTAAATGTCATGGATAACAATTGCATAAAATTAATTAGATGTGCAAGTTTTCAATTCATCTGATGCTGCATTAAATGAACAGAAAAAAAAATTATTCCTATAAAATAAGAAGTTCCTATATCTGCCACTGAGCAGCCACTGGCATTGCGTTTCTCTGAAGGTTCTATTTTCAAGGTTTTGATTATATTATCAGAACTTTCTGAAGATTTCATTCAGTGCCGGGGACAGGATTTAGGGTACCTAGGCAGTTGCACGAATCAAGTCACCCCACAGCGAAACCTTGCCCCAATTTACAACCATTTTCTGAGCGCTAAAAGCTAACGGGTTGGCAAGATCGCAATTTTTTTCAAATAATTCTTATACAAATACAGTGGTAAATAAAACCACAGCCCATGACATTTTCAATTTTTTCCATTTATCAAATCAGTTTTGCCCTCAGGGGCCTCTAAAGGGTTATCGAAAATCTCCGAAAGTCACTTTTTCCATTGCACACAGCCCTGATTTATGTTCCGGTGCTGTGATGCTTTTCTTCTTCTATCTTTTGTCATTGATCAAATTTGTTTTATTCTGGCAAATGAAACCAGTGCACTTAAAGAGAAAGCAAAATATTATTAAACATTATATTTAACACCAAGAAATTACAACATTTAACCAAAAAATTTTATTGAGAGCAGAGTTTAATTTCTGACAAAAAAAATGCAGGAGCCCTAATATTATGTTAAATCGATTAAAAAATCAAATGGCTGCAAAAGAATCGATAAATCATATCAATTGTTTATGTCCATTTCTTTGGACAACAAAATTCATGACTTTAATCACCAATTCCTTACTTTTTCGTGACCTTTTTGGCAATTCATAACCGTGCAGGGGCTCCGGGTAATATTTAAAAAATCACCAAAATTGAAAAAATACCGGATCCGGGTTCCCGCCCAATTTAGACGCTGAGTGACAGTGAAAAATATCATAATATATATGTATTAATTAAAATATTAACGACTTTGAAAATGTCCCGATGCCTTTACGTCTGATGTCTGCTGTCTATATAAGTTTCTCTCTCTCTCTCTTTCACCGTGCTATAAGGTATACACCAGGGATTAACACGTCACTAGCCGTTTCGTCGAAAAGCGTCGTTAACTAAAATTCGGCTGGAAAAACTACTGAGCAATTCGCCGAAACTCTAAATCTAAAATTGGAAAGATGATGGTAGCGAGATCATCCGTCTGCATGGAATGGTTAGGTCAGGAGGGGGGGAAGGTCATCATGCCGCCCTCCACGCCGAAGGTGAAACGTACCCTTACTAGGAACACCTAGCTCCTTAAAAACTCCCAGAAATATTGTACACTCAGGAGACAAAGCGCGCTGATGTGTAGTAAGGGTATCTCTCGTCCAATCAAAGTTATCTTTAACTCCAAATAACACGCTGCAAAAATGTACGGTACTGCTGAAGAAAACTTACTATGCAAATACAGTGCTATATCTATAATCTATGACTTGAATTGTCAATTTCAGTACATACTGAAAATTATGATGGGAGATTTTTATTATTTAGATTATGATGAGTATGTAGATTATGATGGGAGATGAACGTAACAACAGGCATTCGTAATAGACTCCATGTTACAAATGTAAGCCAGTTAATAAATATACCAATCAATGGGCCAGAGAGAAAGGAATTTGATTTTAGGGCTGCATATTGCCTAGTGTATGCACCGGCATAAAAGAATTCAAATCAAAATACAAAAATAATTAAATGCCATTGCGTAGAGTTGATTGTTTCCGACCAAAATTTATTGTAAACTTGAAAACACTTTTTCGAATTCGCCTACAGCTTTTTCGATTCATCTAGAACTTTTATATGGAAGTTAACCATAATGCTAAACAAACTTTTTTGGAAAGTTACTCCCTGCTGTACACTATAAGAAAATATCAGCTTGTTTATCGAAAATATTGAACGAACGTCTGCTAAATAATAATAATGATAAGTGCAGCAAACCTCTTCATTTAAACAGGACGCTAGAAAAGCGAATTTCTGATAATCAGAATTTTACTGTGAAGAGAAAGAGAAATGCATTTCACGAAGGATATACACTACTCAAAACAATTAGAGGACATTGTGAGTTCAGTATGAAACAACCATATAATCGACTAGTCTCTTAATAAAAACAAAAGAAAATCAATTGCAAAGGAAAATATTTACGTTTGCAAACGTTAGAATATGCAAATTTTTTCTATGATGTAAAAAATTTCTCATTTCTGGTCAGAAGTGAAAAGCGACCGGCAGCATTCGTTACGTAGGAAGAGATTAGAAACAACTGACATGCGCTAAATGCTTCGTAACAGTAAATACGATGTCTGAACAACATAACTTAGCCAAATCAATAGCCTAAAGGGCTATCGGTTGTTTACAGGCGGGCCAAATACAAATCGTTGTGGAAGAAGCCTTTGGAGTGTCTTAAATTGTCATTTTTAGACCATGGAATCGGTTTTTGAAAACTGGAAATATTAGCCGAAGACCAGAACAAGATCGTAGGCGGGCTACAACACAGAATGAGGACCGGTATTTAACACTAACGGCCAGAAGAAACCGCTGCACGAACGCCACTCTTTTGCAACAGCGGATTCTGAGAGCTACTGGCACCAGAGTTTTAACTCAAATTGCTCGAAATTGATTCCATCGTGTTGGTTTGAATGCTCGCAGACCTATGGTTTGTGATTCTTTAACAGCAGGCCACCGTGCTTCCAGAAGACGGTGGGCACAAAAGCATCTCAGTTGGAGACGAAATGAATGCAGCAATGTTCTCTTCTCAGGCAAGTCTCGCTTTAGTATACAGCCTGACAATAAGCGGATTATCATTTGGAGAGAACGTGACACTTGGAATAATCTAGCATTTGTGAGTGAAAGTGTTCGATTTGGAGTAGGCGGAGTGATGGTCTGGGAGGGTAGCTCTATAAATGGCCGTACAGACATGTACATCATCAGAAATGAATCTCTGACGGCTCGATGATACAGGGATAAGATCCTCAGACCTTTTGTGGTCCCTTACGCTGCAGCAAACGGATATAAATTCAACCTCATGGATAATAATGCCACTTCGCATAGTGTTGGGCTAGTGAACGACTTCATTTTCGACGAATTAATCCTTCAAGTATAGTGACTAGCATGTTTCCCAGACATGAACCTAATCGAGTATGTTTGGGACATTCTGGGAAAAAGGATAGCTGGTCGCTTATCATCCCCAGAAGAAGATGGATTGCTGGTCACTGATCACTCCCAGAAAGAGTTCAACAGCTGAAACCGCTCTTTTGCGGGATTGAGAGAGAATACCCTAGTACCTCCTTGATAACCTCATTGACTCCACGCCTCACACGTGTGTAGCTTTGCTTTCGGTCAGGGAGAAACCATACCCCTTATTAAACTCCTTCTTATCCGAGAAATGATATTTTTGTTCGTTTTTATTACAAATACAAAATTACCCTTTTTTGTTTTCCGACAAAAAACGTGAATAAAATTTAATTATCCCTTGTTCTGTGAGTAATTTTCTCATAGCTTACAACAACTATGGATCAAACATCAGCCACCAAAACGTTTCTTCATGTACAGTTTATATCCAAAACCACAATATCCCCTAATGATTTTGGGCAGTATATATTCAACTATCTGTGTATAAAGTGAGATAGGACATATCCATACTTTCAAATTAACATAGTACTTCTATTATTAATAAAATGGTATGCATCCACTATATTCATTAATAAAATTTAAGGATAAAATATTGGAAAAGTTGGTATATAAGATTTGTTAAAATGAGCTATTAAAACCCAATTTTCAGCATGTTATCTTTTTAAAATTAAATCATTGATTTATTGATTGATTGATTTTTTGCGGGGGAAAAAGGCAAAGGTCACTCTATACAAAACAAGTTGAAGTTGTACATACTGTTGGTGAATCATAGCAGTAGCGTTATTCGAATAACATTATAAAAATAAGTAAAACTCTAATATGGTAATTGTTCAAATTTTATATATTCACGGTGTAAAATGTATGTACATACTTAATGTAATCAATCTCACGCTTCCCTAAAAGCATATATGACTTAGGTTATAGTTTCAGTACAATTAAAGAGCAGAAAAGTGTACTATAATAGCAGTACTGCTATATGAAACATGTTTTGTTGTAAATCATGTATTTTTAATCGACATTAGTTGTTTGAGACACAATAATCAAAGTTACAAACATGCAATAGGATATTCAGAGGTAATTTGAGTGACTCGGAGACGGATTCTATCTCTATTCCATCTTCTTGCCTCGTTCTGCTAGCCTCCAATGAATAATAGATTTCCGTAGATGCTAGTCAACATAGCGGCTCAATGCAAGCCACTTCCAGCAGTCTATTCATGGGAAAAAGTGGGTAAGTTATTCCTAAAGGTACTTCCTTGAGAAAACGACTCTTTCAGACGATTCGTCCATACAACAAAAACAAGTTTTACATTCCACACAAAATACAAAACAAAAAAGAAATACAAAAATACCACACGAAATACCAACAAGTGTTTTACATACCACACAGAAGGCTTCCTCTATGTATAGCCACCGTATTTTACCCATTAAATGCACATAAATTTTCTAATTCCGAACCATTTTCGGAAGTTTTTAGTGACTGCGCATACTCCAGAAATTCACTCCACTATATCTCTGCTTATTTCATGCAAGACGATTTCAAGAAACATTATATAGGAGTAGAAAATATAGTATTAATGGCGCTATTATTATATTGTTCATTTGGCCAACACGTACGGACATACGTGCATATGTATCGTATTCACATAAATGATAGAGTGATTTAATGGATGCATACCTATGAAAACCGACACTCCCATCCCTATGGCGGATTGATCGTGGATTGGTTTTCGGTTGACGTTAAATAATTACACTAGTGCCAGCAGTGAGTTACGCAAGTACGGATCACCGACAATCTCCTCTTCGCCCATTGGCTCTCAAGACTTTAAAACCTTCTCTGACTTTAAAACCTGTTTGGGATTAGTGCTGTCTTTCAGAGACCACCCTTCCCATTAAAATCATGACATCTATCTATCTATCTATCTATCTATCTATCTATCTATCTATCTATCTGTCTGTCTGTCTATCTACCTACCTACCTACCTGCCTGCCTGCCTGCCGACTTATCCATCCATCCATCCCATTATGGCTAGCGGGAAAACCCACCGCTTGGCAAGTTTAAGTCACAGGATATCCCAGGACTCATTCAAGTGTTAATTTGATGTCAACATACGTAGCAAAAGAAAACAACACTAGGTTCCGCGAAAAAATAGTTAATTCAAACGGTGTTTTTTTAATGGAGAGGTCTGTAGTGGAGGGATAAACATGGAACTAAATAGAAAGCAATCGAAATTTATAATTGGCAAAACTTATGTGACATTATCACAAAAAGTATAAATTCAAAACATATACGATTTAGGAATGGGAAATTTTAATTACGAGTTACGAAATTTACAATATTTTATTTTAAAGCAAGAATGTATAGCAGTTTGCTTTAATGTTACAATCTTTTTCTAAACAAATTTAAAGTTCATAAAATAAATGAAGCGTTTTGCCGTCTTCGACATATACTGAAATTTCAATTAATAAATCCACCTCCTTGAGCGCTCCATGAGTAGTGGCGTAGCCAGGTTTTATCGACTGGGGGCAAGCATGTAAAAATAAGCCCTGCTCACACCAAAGTAGAAAAAATATAGTTCACAAAAATTGTTTCTTAAAAAAGAAAAATAGTTTATTTGACGGAAAGTTCTATATAGCATAAATTTAAAAATAACGTTTTTAATGGTCCCAGAGATATACCGTCTGATTCAATTTATTTACTCAGTCATCAAACTACAAATACACAAAATAAATATGAGTAGAAAACAAAAAAAACAACAAAAAAAATATATATATATATAGCATATTCGCGTTGTAACGGAGACCGATATTACTAGGAAACGGCTTATAACGAGAACTGCAAAATATACGTAATGAAATTATCACACTATAAGCCAAACAAGCGTCAATCATTATAACGAAGAATCAGATATAATGAGGCAAACAGCGATTCCCATAAAGCTCGTTATGATGGGTTTAACACATATTTTATTAACAGTCATCAGAATACCGTTTGCTTCAGCAATCTGTTTAGGTGCACAACTTCTCATCTCGCCATTTGCAATTCTCTGCAGAGCTGCCACTAATGCATGCAAATTTTGCTTTATTGCTTCAGCTGTCGATTTTTTCGGTGCCCATCTAATATCAGGAAATGTTTTCAACGTCAGTGTGAAAGAATTAATATCATTCCTTTGTTCTTCCTTCAGCACTGCAAAGCGGAGCAAAATACTAGTAAATAATGTAAAAAGTCCTTGAAGAGTACTAAAGAACAAAAGAGTTTTGATATTAGAGCAAATCGCGTCAATTAAATTTAAAGTATGCGAAAAGCAGTGTACAAATTGTGAATTTGAGGCAACTTCTCTAACTCGACTTTGAACACCTGATATTTCACCAGATATTGTGCTTGCTCCACCACAGGCTTGACCTGTAACACATGTTTATTGGTATATCCAACTTGTTGGGTGTTGAACGGAGAACATTGAAAAGTATGCCGCTCTGGCGCCTAGTAATACAATGAACTGCATAAAACGTTCACGTGCGTCACCATTAACTGTTTCATATCGCAATGACAAAGAAAACTGACCTTTCCTTCATGACCTTTCCCCAATGACTGAGTAAAACTTAGCTAATTTGATTTCATTCATTATCTTTGAAAGTAACTGATCTGATAGAGGCTGTATCAAGTCATTCTGTATGTTTGTTTGTTTTTTGGTTTTACGGCTCAAAGACTACAGTGGTCATGCTGCGCCGGGACCTACTGTTTTCCGAGGAATCCGAACCTCTTAAGGCCTAGGGAACCAAACCCCGGACTACAGTGAGCAGTGCGATCTTTATGAGATCTCTGAGTAAGCGTTCTTTTTGCACTGCTGGGAGTCGAACCCGGATTAGCCGCGCAATAGGAGAACGCGTTACCACACTGCGCCACCGCAGGGCCTCATTCACCAATGTCCGGCTGAGGTGGGGTGTTGCGGTTGGTGGTGTAGGCGTTAATCTTGGGCCAAAGTAGTAAATATGTTGTAAGGATGTAAAAAGAAAATTTGGAAATTGCGATCAACTAATTTAATTTTTTTTGCTAAACAATTTTTAGCAATTTTTTTTATTTTTAGTATGACTTCGTTTTCAGTAATCAAAACTCGATGGGGGTTATAACGCCCATCACCCCCTGCATACGCCACTGCCTTTACCATATCCTAGGGTCTTTTCCAGTGTAGATACTGTGTCGAAAAGTTCCAATAAGTTGGGAGGGGGCAGGTACGTGAAAAAAAAAACTGTCGCAATAATTAAGCTGTCACAAAAGCGCCAGAAAACCGAAAAATTTTTCGAAGAAAAGTCTTTTTTAAACATCTGTATAGACAAAAGGCTTGTTTTAAGCGCTATGAGAAGAAAAAAATATTTTTTCTTAAAACGAAACGTTTCTCTCAGTTTTCACTTAAGGATAAAGGCCTTTTTAAAATTATAATGTCTTTTAGTTTAACTTTTAAAATTTAAAATATCAAATAGGCCTCAGTTTTTGAAAAAAATTCTGCGAAGTGGTCGCCCATGCACCCTTACTGATTACGTTACTGTCCCTGAGACCAAATAGGAAAGGAAGTTATTTTGGTGAGTGTTCTGATGTTGATTCTTCATCAAAATCGGAATGAGAGGCAGAAAGACCAAAACAAGGTTGTTAAACTTATATCCGGTTTAAAATTAAAACACATTTTCTATGATGATAAAACCTGATCTCCATCCTGAAGTGGATTAATAATGATAATACTGACAATGATAATGATTATTTATGATATAGGTTTTGTATTTGACATATAATTATTTAGTTCGAAGCCTCTGTGGTTCGATTTGAGCGTATGTTGAGTGTTTCGAAGATTTAAATACACGCGTGGATCG
>QLNU02014782.1:5940-16074 GCA_006491805.2 Dysdera silvatica | reverse complement strand
TTTCTCACAATGCAAAAACAAGGTGGCACGGAACATGAACACAAAGTTTTACTTAAGACAAAACAAAACGTGAACAATTGCGTGTCATGACGAAATGAAAATAAAATTGTAGACATTTAATAAATGTGAAAAATTAAATTACACGTATAAACATTACATAATCACCTCTTTTAAAATTTATTCTGACGTGTCTGGCGTTCTGATTCTTCTTCCTAGAACCCCTACAATTATAGGCCGGCACATCATCCGCCATTTTCGTGCACACTTCCGGTTTCATTTACCTTCGTGATAAAGGTTTTGAGTTTTGGAACAATGATCGCTATTTTTCCATAAAAGTAAACAATCCCCGATAATCTGACGATTGTTTACATTTCTGCAACTTTTAAGACGTCCCCAATAAATACCATTTGCAACCCTAGCTTAGATTTCGATTAATGTAAAATTATAATGCACATAATCAAAACAAACACACTGCAAATATTCTATGTTTATTCCTCCAACGACTACAAGAATTCAAAGTGGAACACTTACCGATTTTGCCTTCTTTTATTAAAATAATATCGTGTACATAAAACGTTATGTTAACGTTCTCAAGCAAAGAGAGTTTATAAAATAAGAAAACAGGTTGATTAATGAATATAACTTGCACTCAAAACCGATAAACGTGAGCATTTGGGGAGACCTTCGTCCAAGTGTATAAATTATGGTTGAAGAGCATGATAATCGCTGATTAGATATGAAATATAACATCAATCCAATTTGTTAAAACTTTGGCCTATTGCGAATTATTGTGATATTTAAAAAAAAAAAAATTGTCTAGGCATCTACCTCTATCAAATCAGTCGTAAATTTCTAGGAAACGTGCATTTTGGTCGAACACTATTAAGATTGCAGAATTCGGTACAAGAAATATAAAATAATTATTTACACGATTAAATTAATGGAAAACGATCATGAACAAGAATTAAAAATAAATAATTACGAGAGAAGTTCGCAAAATTAGTGAAGTCCGAGTTATGCGAAAGGCGTCAAAACATTATATTACGAAAGCAAATATTATAGTCGGGGTTGCGATGCCGCACCAATGGCTTGAACTCTAAGAATCAGAGGTGTAGATAATGTATAAAATATCTGGTAAGAATTAAGTCTAAACACTTGACTGATCATATTATATGTTGGTCTATTTAAATTACAACCATTGACATAAACGTTCCATAGTGGGTTCAAGAATGTTTGGATCCAACGAGGGATAGGACTAACGGGAAAGCTAATGTGTTCTGCGTAAAGAAATTTTCCATCCTATAAAGAAAAAAAAAGTTAAATTTTCGATTAATCAAAAAAGTCAATTAACGCTGAAAACATCATTTTATTTTTCACATTCATAAAATTTGGCGGAAATTTAAGCCATTTAGCAGAAACACATGAATGAAAAGCGTTACGAAAAAGCGTGATGTAAAAATTCTACCGAAAAAGCATGATATAATTATTTTATGGTTTTAAGACAAGTCTGAAAAAAAAAGTTTTCAACGTTAACGTTTGATATCACAATGTAATAAGAACAGAAAAGCATTTATTTATAAGCTATTGTTACATAACCTCCAGCCACGGGAACTGATAACACAGGCGACCAAAGAATAAAAATACGAAATCTCTGCTGACTTATATGTGACATTTGTTTTGAACTAATTTTGGTATTCTGATTTCAAAATTTTTTTTATTAGGTCAAATTTTCGAACTATCGCATTCCGTGTTTATTGCTATGATGTTATATAAACCAAATTTCTGATCCAGCAATTCACTCAAGAATTGCTTATAAAATCTAAAAAATTAGTAATGCACTGCATGAGCCGTATGTGAGGAAATTTGTAACAAAAATTGTGTTTTGTGGTTGACAGATTTGGGCTACGACCAGGAATTTTGACATTGGAGCAAATAACAATTGCGATTGTTGAACTTGGTCTCGTGTCTGGCAGACGAAATTGTTTAAACAGTGCAGATTCGTTTTGTTACATATCTGTTAGATAGTAATTGTTACATTTTTAAAGTTTCTCTGTCATGCACTTCTGAATATACCATTTCTTTACCTCAAAACATATACAAAGCACCAACTTTTTACTCAGTTTTGGACATTCAAAGTAATTTAGAGAAAAAACTTGACGTGATATACAAAAACTGTTATAATTTTTGATTTAAGTACGTCAAATTACCTTAAAATTAATTCTCAACTGTAAGTCGGCAAAAATCCTGTCGGCCTGTGTATTCCCAACCCAGTGAGCCTAGCCATCGACCTTAGCAAGGATTTCCGTGCTTAAATATAAAAGTAATTTTAAAAATTTCGAGTTTTGACAGAGGATTGGCGGAGGAGTTACCGAAATTACATTTTCGGCACTCGCATTAAGCAAAATCCAACAGAGCTTATGCACCCCTACATTACATGTAAAATTATTATTGCCCTTCTGAGGGTAGCACAATTATCACGAAAGCGGTTATTTAACACACGGAACCTTCGTGTGCCGTTCGTTGTGAGGATGAAAAAGAGAAAGAAAAAAGGCTTAGTGTACGAAGATAAACCTGATTCAATGGACTCATGATTGGAACCCAAACATCTCGTCAACCGGATGACCATGGCAAAGATAACGATGTCTTACCATCTTACTCATATTTTGCAAATATTACGATATTTCAACCCAGACTTGCGGAGGAATTAATGAAAATAGATTTTCAGTACACACGTTCTGCAGATCATATTTGAAATCTTTGACCCATGTATTACCAAGTAAGATGTTATTGCCATTCTCAGAGACAGCAAAGTGGTAAAAACAAAAACAAAAAAACAAAGACTGCTGGGGTAATCGAGCATGAGATAATTTTTTTTCCTGAATTTGACAAAGAAAAAAAAATCCCGCTCATTGCGATTTGGTTTGTTGTCTACTTTCCTTTAAATTATGCCCCATCCCCCTAAGAAGGGAGATGGAATGTTAATTTGATTTTATTTCTAACATATGGTAGAAAGGGCTATAGCTTAAGCAGAAAACGAGGGTGACTGAAAATCAAATTTCATCAAAGGATTTATTAGTCAAAAAGGCCTTACCGGCTTCAGAACTCTTGAAATTTCTTTCAAAACTTCAAAGACATCTTTTACGGAACATAATAAATAAGTGCAGATAACGAAATCGTATGAACGGTCCGGAATTTCCTTCATATCTTCGGCATATCCAATTGTAATTTTCTCCACTTTCAAATCCGGATACTCCTTCAGTTTTTTCCGAATCTCGGTCAAAAAATTTTCTTTCATGTCCAATAGCGTCAGTTCGCAGTTGCTTGGATAGTATTCAAAATTGGCACCGTGGCCAACTCCCACTTCCAGAATCTTGATATTTCTCGTAGGATCCGCCGGTAAGTACTCGAAAACTTTCTTACGTAGAGAGTGGAAGTTTGGACCTATTATTGTAAGCACATGTACGCAGACAAGTGAAAAAAATTTCTTTCTGTATCTTCTTGATAATTTCAGGGTGATGAATAAAGGAAATAGGATTGTATAAGACAAAATCCATGCAAATGTAACGATTAAAATCGACAAAATAACGTGAATGTTAGATACATTAGGTTTCATGTGATAAGTTTCCGCCATTCTTAATTAAATCAAAGAATATTATTACACCATTCACCTTGCTTCCCTCTTACTTTCTGTAAATGAATGAATACGCCACTATCTACCTGTTTCGTAGACCAGGCCTTAAATAACATTATCAATGTCGCCTGTTCTTCTTTTTTTAAATTTTATCTTATCATATTATCTTGATTTTATCATCTACTTTATTTTATATCTGATAAAATAAGCAGGATTTATGTCCGTTATCAGTTTAAATAAATGAATTCTTTTGTTCGATGGATAATAAATTAGAAATAAACAAGATCATTCCTTTTGTTGTTATTGTGTTTTGAAGCGAGAATGTATTCCCTTGTGCCCATTCTTTAAAGAAAATACGTTCTTCCAGCCTTCTACCGTTCACATTGAACTACAAATTTAAGTGAGTTATTCGTCTGTTCACGGAATGATATTGAGAACGATCGTTCCTCCACGGAAGGAATGGTGGAATCTTGTGACGGTAGAATATAGGGTGTCACCTTACAAATTTTTATAAGTCATCAAATTTCCCGTCGATTACGAAGAGTAAACGTGATTTTAAACAAAATTAACTTTGAAAATATTATTTTGAAATTGTCGGGTATTTATGTAAAACTATATTAGGTTTGGTGAGAAATTTCGTTCAAAAACGTGACGGAAAAAATGGTTAAGAGAACACTTTGAAAAAATCTGTGACGTTTTATAGTTCCAAGCTCGGACAACCACGTTTTAAGTGTAAGAATTACGATTTTGAAGTAAAAAAGTAATATTTTAATCAAATTTATTTGTGTTTATTTTATTTAAATCAGGTATTCTTTCTAAGAGGAGGGGTTCAACGGTATTCAGAAGTGGATTTTTATATTGTTACACAGAAACCGTTGTGGTTTTCGCCGCCGACACTTGCTTTTTTGCGTTCTCTGCGTTTCCTGACCCTCTCAGCCACCGATAATGATATATCCCTGGATACCTGCTGAGATGCTCTTTCCCATGATGTGCATCTTCTATATTTTATTTTGGCATTTGTGCGAAAATTGGGGGATATTTTAAAATGTTTAGCATTTTATTTATTTATTTTTGACACTTTTTCGGTCAGTAAAACTGATTCAGTGTTTTGGAATGCATATGAATCGCGTGAGTATAATTCAGGTCTATTATTTGTGATCAAAACCAGCGCTGTAGTTACTCAAAGTCATAAGCTGTACTGAATGGAAGTTTCCGCGAAAACCCAAATTGTCACTTTATGTCGATCCCTGTTCTCTGCATGCTGGAGTTAAGTTTGGAACAGATTTATCAGACTTCTGAAACTTTATTTTTTTTACATGAACTTTTTGCAGCCTTCGTTACGATTTTTTGTTTTTGCTTCAGTGGTGTTTTAGAAGAAGAAATATTAACTGATGTTTTGGGTTTAATTTTTTGTGGTGGATCTAGGTTTTTAACGTCGGGTGTAGGTTTGTCTGTAATGGAAGCTGGGAAAAATCATCATCGGTAAAGATTTGTAGGTTAACTGGAGCGATGCCGGTAGCTGCAAACCCGCTTGTGATGTTCTTGAGTGTAGTTGCTCTAGGAAAGGCTTCATTAACACTAGATGGCACATCATAAATTGTCATTTTTTGCCTGGGTTATTCCGTTACCCTGCTTCCTGTTCTGTGTTGATATATTTTTTGAATTGACCATGCACAGATCTATCTAAACGCTGTAAGCGATGTGAACAATGGGGCGAAAAAGAAAGAAGCACAACCGCATTGGCTTTGGCAAGATCAAGCATCCCAATACCGAGATGTGACTTGTGATTTTTGAGAAGCACTAGCACCTTCTGAGCCACCGATTGTCTCACACACTTCATGAAATGTTCCATGAAACGGCAGAACCCTTGTTCCGTCATCTATCCCGATCTATTTGTTATGCCAATGCATCCTATTGGTCCATCTCGGATAAAGTGGTCTTTAAAGTGCACTCGCTCAAAGATGAACATTGGTGGTTACCAATTGAATTTACAGCAACACACACGGTTACAAGTGATCCACTCTCTGAAGATGTTAGAGAGCCAACTTGTTTGATTCCTGTCTTTGTTACAATGGCATGTGGTCGTTGTACAATTGTAACCCCTGTTTCGTCAACGTTCTAGATGTCATTTGGTTGGAAATGGAAACGACCAATAACATCCGCTAGCTTTGCAAAAAATGTTGCTACATTTATACGGTTAAAACTAGTGGCTCTAGTTAAGCTGGTGGGCTAAGGTTTACGCGATGACAGTCTCTGGTGTCGTTTCAAAAATGCTGTCAGCCAGTCGGGTCCAGCCATTTCGTTTTTATTTTCATGATGGTGAACAATCAATACCAAAAGTCCGTACCAAGCGGGAGGCATGGGATGTCAACCCCAAAATGAAAAAGTAAGCATTGAAAAGGTAAAGGTCTTTTTAAGTAATAAATATAAGGATCAACCCGCTCCCCAAAATTAAATTCTGGGTACGCCCTTGATTAGCAGTGGCCGCTAGATGTGCCATTTTTATTAATGAAAAGTTTAAATTCATAGGTCTAGATAGAGTTCTACTTTAAATACATTAGATACACAAAATCTAGAAATAGGAAGCCGCAAAACAATAACAAATTTCAAAGTGTCCTACCTTTCCAACTTTCTGTTTTATTTTTGAAGATTTTTAAAATTTCTTTCACCTAGAATCTCCTCCATCCTCCGTAAATTTAATTTTCGCGTCATTTTCAAGCCAGTTAACAAAGTTGGTGTTACCCAACTAAAAGACCAGATTCCTGACCACAATAATTTTGGCATTTATAAAATAGACTGTGAATGCGGATTGTCCTACGTTGGCCAAACACGTAGAGCCCTGCATTTCAGACTCAAAGAGCACCAATCGTACGTTCACAAACAAGATTTTGAAAAATCGGCCATTGCAAAACACTTATGGAAACATGGCCATCGTTTCTGTTTTTGCCGATGCAAAAATAATTGAAAAAGTCTGTTCACCCTCAGATCTAAATTTTTTTGAGGCCTTCCATATCTTCAGTAATTCCGGTACAATAGTCAACGAGCCGGTTGAGAACAATTTTTTCCCCTCTTGTTACAAACCTCTCTTTCAATCAACATAATTTCTTCTTCCAATAATAATTGTTCCCTTTCCGTTTACTTAGAATTCTGCACAATAGATGGCGACACAATCAGGCTTTTTGTTATGTTACCTTTTTTCGTCTTTTTCACTTTTTCATTTTTGATTTAGTGGCAACAAATCAGTTTGACGAATTTTCTGACGATGGTGGACGCTTGATTTTCCACCGAAACAATTGTAAAATGTTTCTCCTGCTCAAATTAAACTGCGTTTGTGTGTAATTTGTTTTAAACATAAGAAACCTATTATGTGAAAATTAGTGTCTATTTCCTCAGACTAACGTTAAAAGTGATTAATAAAAAATGAGTTTGGATTTACAGAAGAGAGACTTTATCGCCATTTGGCGCCTTCTAATTTCTTTCATCAATTCTTCAAAAGTATCAGAGAGATTAAGTATATTTATGTCTAGTCTGTTTCATGTTATCTTCACGCGGATAAAGAGAATGCGAGCGATATTTTCGTGATAGAGTTTTTAAAATAACAGTAAATGCGTCTCTTATGCACAAATTCAATTCAAATCAAATCAAATACTTTATTTAGACGAATCAGATACAAATTATAATGAGGTATATACCAAATATTTCAAAATTAAGTTGACTCGTCTGGGCAGCAATGGGTAAAAACTATTCTGATGTCTGACGAAGCCCATGCTGCCCATGGTGAGTGTTTTAATTATATTTAAAATATAAGATTCTAAAAAAAGAGAAAATTATAATAAATAATAAAGAGAATGGTCTTGATTTAACAGGCAATCAGTAAGGTATGATCTAAATAAAGTGAATTTAAAGGCTGTAGAGTAGAGTAAAGGAAGAGAGTTCCATATTCTAGGGCCAAAGTAGCCAATTCTTGCCATTCTAAGGTTGGTTGTAGAAAAAATTTGGGTACAGTTTGTTAAGTTTCTTGTATGACATGAGTGATTAGGCAATTGAAGAAAAATTATATTTGAATGACGCAAGGATTTTATTATGTTAAAAATGAATATTGAGGTTTTAAAAGTAAAAAGGTTATCAATTAAAAATGTAGAAAAGTGTCTAATAATACCTGAGCTATAGGTAAAATGAGAACGATTAAGAAAAATACGTAAATATCTCTTTTGTAATGAGATCAGACGTTGAAGGTTAGATTTGGAAGTATGACCCCAAATTCAAAGACAGTAATAAAGGTTTGGGAAAATCAAGGAATAATAGAGATTTAAAAGGATTGGAACAGGTAAACAGAAACTAACATCTCTAACTATCCCAATACTTCAATTAGTTTTGCACATGTGTGCACTGTTTGTGTGAACATGGTTACACCACTTTAAATTATCTTGTAGAGTTATACAGAGGAAATTTGTCTCCAAAGAGAAAGGAATGGAGTTGTTATTTATGGTCATCTGAGTTGATCCGAACTGATTATTTTTTTTGTTCGTAAATAAAAGACACTTTGTTTTGGAAGTGTTTAATGTTAAAAAATTGGCAACAAGGTAATTGATATCATTATTAGCTTGTAATATTAAGTTATCAATTTCAAAATCATTAAAAATGATACTTCTGTCATCTGCAATGGAGAATGGTTTAAAACGCAGAAGCACGAAACAATATCGTTTATGTAAAAATTAAATAAAACTTGTCCAAGAATAGATCCCTGTGGAACACCACAGCGTAAGTTGCGGAATGATGAACGATTGCAATTCATGTGCATAAATTATTTTCTACCAAATAAATAGTTTCTAAGTAAGTCATTTGATAAGAGACGAACACCGGCTAAATTGCGTTTAAACGATACTCTTTTGTGAATCATAGTAGCAAAAGCGCAAGATAGGTCAAAGACAACACCAATAGCTGATCGCTTTGAATTCAGGGATAAATAAATAAAACCTGTAGCTGCTAATAAAGCCTGTTCGGTTGATTTCCCTTTAACAAACCCAAATTGATTTTCGTGAATAATGTTACTGCTTTTAACAAAATTATCTGTTCTCTTAAAAAGTAGTTTTTTGAAAACTTTTGAAAGGACAATTAATACTGATACAGGTCTGTAGTTATATATTTCATATCTTAAAACTTTCTTAAATATAGGGTTAATAGCTGAAATTTTAAAATTGGTGGGAATGACACCATTTAAAAAAGCTAAGTTGTAAATATGAGTGGGGTGTAATGTGATGAATTCAGCTACAGATTTGACAGTAGCTGGATAGATTAAATTATATCGACTACCTCCATAGGAATCGATTGCTTTAAAAATCTTAAATGTTTCCAAATTAGCAATTGGAGATAAAAACATAGAATCACTTATATTATAGTTTTGGCAATTTGTGGTAATATTAGATGAATCTAGATGACAATCTATTACACTATAGGGAAAATCTGCAAAGAAGTTATTAAAAGATTCAATTTTTTGGGCATATGTTGTTAAAAAGTGATTGCCAACTTTTAGATAACCGACTGAATAGTCTCTTTTCTTCTCCCTAGTAATTCATTTAACTTTGCTTAAGTTTTTTTTTGGAGTAGAATTTGCGAAGAATTTATTTAGATATGAACGTTTGGCAAGTTTTAATTTTATTATTCAAATTTCTAAAAACGCGGAAGGCAGAGAGGTTAGACGGGACATATTTTTCAAAAAGGTAAAAAATAATTTATTTCTTTTCTTAATTTCTCGTAAAAGGTAGTTAGTAATCCATGGTTTCCTAATTCTGCTATTCCTAGTGATTGTTTTAAAATGAAAACAGTTATTATAAAAAGAGTTTAAAATTTGAAGGAAGTGGTCATAGGCTTCATTGATATCAGTTAAGGCAAGTACGAGTGACCAATCAACATTAGAAAGATGAGTTCTAAAGAGAATTGCTTTCAGAAAGGTCGCGAAGGATAAATTTATGCTTAAAATTTTTCAGATGGAGATTTGAAAGATTAATAGTAATAAATATCGGAAGATGGTTACTGATATGAGTGGCAATCACTCTAGAATTTTTATGTAAAATATTTGTTATGCAAAGATCAATTAACGATTGCGAGCTAGCGGTTATTCTAGTAGGTAATTGAATAGTAATTTTAAAACCACTAGCATATATCATATCATTGAAATTAGAGGTATGTCTATTATAAATCGAATTGATATCAATATTGAGGTCGTCTATAATTATTAGCATTGATTTAGTGATATTAATGTGGTGAAGCAATTTTTGGACGAAGGTTAAAAAATTCTCAACATTTCCGCTAGGTGGTCTGTAAATGAAGACTATAAAGATTCCATTCGAGTATATAGTAACAATTTCGATTTCGGCGTAAATACCACTCCATTGAGGAACAGTATTGCAAGAGAAACTCTGGTGAACGTAAATCGTCACACCATCAGCTCGTGTATCAGAACGACTTTCAGAGTGTAAATTATAATTATTTAATTTTTAACC
>QLNU02014780.1:38026-52371 GCA_006491805.2 Dysdera silvatica | reverse complement strand
TTAAAATACTGCTCACTCAATCTCTACATACAACCCTCCTTCTTATTATAAAATTATGTTTTTAGCTCTGAGTTATTGTTAAGTGAATATATCATGCGCGTCGTTAACTTCTAATATTTAAAACATATGAAAAATCAATTTAATTTTTTTATTATTAAAAAATGAAAATATGTTACAATTTTCTATAAACCATGTTATTGATGAGATAATTATCTAGTTTATAAGTTGTGAAAATTTTATAAAAATCAAGTGAATAGTTATTTTACAAATTGTTCCTAAATTTAGTGCATTTTTCCACTGTTTTCGATGACTTAAAACCTCCAAGTCCCCTTAAATTTTGTTACTAGAATGTTATTCACAGGCTCAAATTGTTCACAAGTCTTATTCAATAGTATGTAATATTATTATATATTAGTTTATTATTATATATGTATTCAATAGTAATTGTATACAAGTCTAATTGTTCACAAGTCCCTTTTATGATTTTTACACATATTTTAAGACCTTATTTTGTCCATATTAAAAACATATGAATAAAAATTGCAAAAGAAGGTAGAAATTGTAAAGCTTTCTGGAAAATTACATTATATTACCCAGTTGGCCAAGTTGACCGACAGGTGAGAAACACAAATCCAGAGGGCGCTAGCTACCAGAAAATAAGACTTCGACAGGAGCATGGCCAAACTGCGCTTGGTAGCGGCCATAACATAAGTTGAAAGAAAAAAATAATTACAGCAGCGGGGCTAGTTCTCGAAAACGAGAATTTATTTATAGGTGGCGCTTCGTCCCGACCATGTTTTGCTTTCACGTAGCCGTTGTTGTACATGTGGTCATGTGGTATTTTTCACAGTTTTTATTTATTTTGATCGTTTCGTTTTGATTTCTTTGAGAAATCATGGTTCATTGTTGCGTTCCCTTTTGCAAGTCTACCAAAGGTAAAAGTTTGAACATTTCATTTCATGAATTTCCGTCTAATAGCTGTCGAAGAGAAGCATGGTTGCATGGTGTTTTATATTTTGTCTACTTTTGACATGGTCCTTTGTCCTGTGAATTCAGAATCACCATGTATGATAGCAGTTCTCCATTTTTATTTAAGTAAAAATTTAAATTCTAAATAAGTAGGATATAGGTAAGGTGAAAATTTGCATTCCAGTAAAACCATTAAATTTTACTTACATTATAGAAATTTTAAAAATGGGTGGTAAAATTGATGAATATATCAGTTCTTTTTCTTTTCTTTTTTTTTTTTTGTTCATTTAGAAGTAATTGGTTTTTAAAAAAATGTGTTGTAGCGATTTCTTTTTATTTAGTATTAATAATGATTGACTTATATTATTTAACGATTTATTAGTAATGCAGAGTATAAATTGGTTCTATTTTTTATGTTTATTGGGATAAATAATTTTATAGCTTTATAGTCTGGTTATTAAATGATGATAATGGTTTTGTATTTTTTTGTTGAATATGGCATCTTAATTTTTTTAATTTAAATGAAATTGTTGTCATGAAACTTATTGGGCAAGTCTGTAGCAGCGGCTTGCTTTGCTTATAATGTTTATACCAAAACAGTCTTATCGTGTAAAAATGGTAAAGTGCATTTTGTCCTGTAAAAACAAAGCATATTCCATCTTATAAAAATAGCAAAGTGTATTTTATTGCATAAAAAACAAAGTGTCTTCGATCTTGTAAAAATGACAAAGTGTATATTATTGTGTAAAACCATAAAGTGTATTCTAATAAAAAAAAAGTAAAGTGTATAAATGTAAAAATAGATGATGAAATAATAAACATATGCCACATTCATCTGAGACATTGTAAATAATAAATAAATAAATTCTGTTAAAATACTGACGTTGATTCTAGTTTTATGTTTAAATAGCTAACCTTATCCAAAGTTTGCAAAGTGTCAGTCTGTTACAATGGAATCGCCCTATTACTATTTTTACTGCAAAACTGATAAACAAGCACATCTTCATAAATGCAGTGAAAAATCGTTTATAACGACCAATCGCATATAACGACGGAATTTTTACAAGTAGTTTGGTTTGTTATTCTACTCCATACTAAATATATCGGTTATAACGACGGCGATATTGTAGTCTACGTAGATTCTAACTAGGGAAATTCGTATCGGATATAACGACGTGACTTGACAGTCATAAATCGGAACAATGTGGGTTAGTTATCAAAATTTAAGCGTTATTCTAATCTTGTTTATTTACAAATGTCCGAGAAATTTTTATTACTGCTAAACCTGAATATTAAAGATAACGAACCGTTAAAAAAAGCCACGTGATTTATTAATTGAATATCACGAGGGTCATATTCTTTAGGAGACTATCTCTTTTTTCAACGTAAGGCCCATAAAGCTTTTAATCGGGCACTGTTCGGAAGTCATTAGGTATGTTTTCTACATTATATACTTTAGTGGTATTTTCTACAATTTTTTCAATTTAAAAAACTAAAAAATACTATGTATTTAGTGTAGCTATGAATATAATTTAATATAGACGGAAATTAAATTCATTATAATTAAATATATTTTTATTTAATTTTGAAACCAAAAAGTTTAATACTTTTTACTATCAAAATAATTTATAAAACTCTAGAGTGTAACTAGTAAAATTTGACACTGGTCGGAATATACGAAATACAAATGAAGAAGGTAAAAGACATCATACAATAATTTTTGCCACCCACGTATATGTAGCTCAAACTAGAGCTTCGTTTTTTGGAGAAAAAGAGGTGCCGTCCTCATCCTGGACTCGAACCAGGGTCAACGCATTGAGCCCTTGGTGTCTTGACCTACTGGACGAATGAGGACAAGAACAAACGCAGTTTTCTTCGTATATGAGGATGTAAGATATTATTACCCTTCACAGGGATAACACAATTGCCAAATAATGGTCAACACAGAAAAGCCTCCGGGGCGAGATTTTTGTGAGTTTTCGTGGGGGAATTTATTATACAATAATTTTTGCCACCCACGTTTAAGTAGCTCAAACTAGAGCTTTATTACATCGGAGAAAAAGTGTGTTGACCATTATTTGGCAATTGTGTTATCCCTGTGAAGGGTAATAATATCTTACATCTTTATATACGGAGAAAAATGCGTTTGTTCTTGTCCTCATTCGTCTAGCGGTCCAAGACACTCCGGGCTAAACGGAGGGACCCTGGTTCGAATCCAGGATGGGGAAAGCGTCTCTTTTTCTCCAAAATTACACAAGCTCTAGTTTGAGCTAATTAATACGTGGGTGGCAAAAATTATTGTATAATAAATTTCCCCCACGAAAACTCACAAAAATCTCGCCCCGGAGGCTTTCTTGTGTTGACCATATTTGGCAATTGTGTTATCCCTGCGGAGGGTAATAATATATTACATCGTGAAAAGATATTTACCGTCTGCAAAAATATTCGCAACGTTTCGAGAACTACTGTTCCCTTCATCAAGCGAAAGTGTCAAGGAAGTGTAGGCGTTCGGTATTTATACCCCAACTTTGGTTTTTCCCCCAAAGCTATCTCCCACTCGGGTTTTTCCCCCTGCCTGAATCTGGATTTTCTAAGAACTGTCCCGCACTCGGTAATTCCCCCTGTCTGAAACTGGTTTTCCCCCATCTCCTAGCAAAAATGCGGTAAGGTTCAGGCATCGATTTTGCGATGTTCATCGCCTTACTTCGCATTCGAAAAGTCTCCCAAGACTCCAGAAAAAGTCTACAGTAGCGAGAAATTACATTTTTATGAAGAACTTTTGTACCTTTCCAATCAGGAACATGACCACTCTTTCAGGCATGTGCTACCAGAAGATTAGTCATCTCTAGAGTGTATTGTACTATAGGCTACATTGATTTTAATATATATGGTTTATAACGACTATCGGTTATAACGATCAAATTTTCACAGTCACTTTAAAGTCGTTATACCGATTTTCACTGTATATGAAATGATTTCAATTCATTAATATTAAAAGATTAACATCAAAGATAACGCTGCCGAGCTTCTATAAAAATACCAAAATATCCATGTTTACATTTATAAATCTAATATTCTTTAATATAAACAGTAAAAAAATTCCCTAATTCTTCACGGTGACGAGCAGGAAGGAGGATGGTCCGGAATATATGATCTCTACCACAGATTTGTATAGGAAAAAATATGCATGAGTTATAGAGTAAGTTTCATGCTTACTGTTTTGAGCTCATGGAATCTATAATATGTCAGTTGCACATGTATATTAAATTTATTTATATTAATATTAACTTAGAAATCATTGTCCACGCCCTTGTGTGTGATATTTTCATCTTTTAAATTTCAATGTACTTTGATTAAACACAAGTATAAAACCTTAAGCAATTATTTAATTTTTAGTCATTCTTATTGTCCACATTTTTAACGTTCATTGGATGTAAGTGCATAAATTAATATTGAAATATGACAAATTATAATGAATGCTAATGCACTAATTATTTATTTTCTATATAATACAAGTTAATGATTTTAGTAATTTATATCAGGTTGGTGTTTATTTTGGTTGGTATATTACAATGCATTCATCATTATAACATATTTTTTCAAGAATTATTAGAAAAATTACAAGGAACTCAATTCAAATGAAAAAAATCTGATTTAAATATAGAAAATCTTATTTATGTATAAAGAATTTTGATATAGAAATACAAAGAATTTCATTGAAGTTAAGTATCTAATTTAAAATTAACAATTTCGACTTAAATTTCAAGAAATCCAATTAAAATAAAGAAAAATCCTTTTTTTTAAATAAACAATTACTGATCGAGAAATATATATATTTTTTTAATGTGTGCGATATCATTTTGTGTTATTTTTCTTTGATGGCTACGAGTTCGCGGACCCTTATAGGTCAGCGGACTACAGTTGGAAAGATACTATGTCCTGCTATATAATAAGCACTTAATCATTTTAAATATTTCATTAACCTTTATAATTACGTTAGCAATAAAAAGAGTTGAAAACAAATGCATTTGAAAATATATAAAGCGTTCTGGAAGCCAATTGAAGAATTAAAACCGTTTGGTGTTATATTTGATTAACTCGCTTATATTTAGCATGGTGTTTCCTCGGCATCAAGTTATCCGTATAAAACGAAAAATTCTTGTACAAAATCATAAAACTTGGTGTGTATATTCAGTTTCTGATGCAGTATATTTCGCGTAGTAAATTACAATAAGCTGATGTGTGGATGGTCGGGACGTGTGACCCTAGCGGGAAAAATTAGAAACGGGTCTGTATCCGCAAGGCCAACTAGATTCCTAGTAATCTAGTTGGCCTTGGTTTCCGTGGAAATCGTCTGTTCGTATGACCGCTACCAAGCGCAATTTGGTCGTGGCGGGAGACACTGCTTGATTGTTTGCACGTTGGGTGACGAAAAATGTAAACAACGTTTTTTATTTCTTCTTTTCAAGTAATTTAAATTTCCTTCCTTTTAAATTAAAATGCGTAAAATCATCGTAATTTTTAAAACCCCTTCTAAGAACATTATCAGCATAAACATAATCTGTTAAACTATTTTAAAGAAAATCTGTTTTCAGAACCATCCTAGGTCTCAAAATTTTAATGAGAAATATTATTACATTTTTTATCATAAACTAAATTAACAAGGTTAAATACTTGTGAGAGAACTTTTTTCTTAAAGAAGTTATATGCTGTGCTATTGCAGTATAGAATTTATTCCTTTGGTTTAAATCGTGGAAGCCAGACGATACTGCTTTTAATTTGCAGTTTTGTATACTTAAATTATACTTATAAAGTAGAATCAGTGTCTATATTATAAAGTAACTATGTGTTATAATTCTAAGTAATTTTTGAGGAATTTATATTGCTGTAAATCGCGAAAATTGTACTTAATTTTTCGGTAATTATTGAGATTTCTGCATTATTTGAAATTCAGTTTACTGCGGATGTTAAAATCAGTAAAGTGTTTGTAAAAGGATAAGGCGCTAGTACAGATACCGCCCCATTTCGTTTTTAGTGGGAAGTGTTTCCAGCCCGCATGGCAACTTTGTCCTGGCTTGCCGCCATGTTGCTTACGTCTCAATACAGGCTCCGCCCCTTTCCTTCCTCCATCCTACACCCAGCCCTCACCCCTACACTCTCCCCCCTCTAACCTCTCTTCTTCACCCCTACCCCTCTTCCTCATGTTCTTTCTCCTTCCCCTCTCCACCTCCCAACCCCTGTTTTCTTGGCAGTCTCTTCCTACTCCCCCTACCCTTCTAATCCCTTTCTCCTGTTCCCTTTCCACTCCCTTGGCCTCTCAACCTTTCTCCTCTTTTCCTCCATCTCTTCCCCTCCCCCTGCTCCTTTTTCTCAGTGCAGCGAACAAAATAAAAATGGCATACTAACTTTTATTCCTTTTATACGTCGGATAACTTCACCTCTTTAACTACACAGTCATCCACGTTAGGCCCAGCGCACCTTGCAAACCGGGCCCTTCTACTCCAAACCAAATAAACCTTCTCCCACAAACCAATCCAACAACATTCCTCTTCCCTTTCAACCACAGTTGAAGAAAAAAATCCATATTGAAATGTTCCGACATCTTTCCAATCGCTACAACATTTTCATGACACTCACAAGAATGATAAAGCAGCTTCAAAACGTCTTACCACCGCCACAGAGAAACACTGTATGCTGCTCCACCCTGTGGGACATCACGTGTTAAAATTTCTGACGTCAAAACCCGGCCTACAGCGACTTTCCTTCATGTTTCTAGGGGAAAATTGATCTTGTGGGACAGTATCTGTACTACCACCAAAGGTAAAAATTCTGGGAAACTACCAGTTTCTGAAGAATAAGATATGTTGGGGTCGCGGCCACACTGCATGTTAAAGCCTTGCCTGTATCGCCAATCGTGCCAACTTCTTTCTTGGGTTTTGCCGTGATGGAATAGCGTTCCGAGGGTTGCTTTTACTTAACGGACGAGGGAGGAGGGATCCCTCCTTACATTCATTCTTTATTTAAGCAATATTTTTTAGGAAGTGCTTACCTTCGTTATGGCTTTTTTTTGGGATTAATGTGTCTTTTCTATCCTATTCAAATTTCCACTCGTTGCATGTGTGACATCATATCACAGCGTCTTTACCAACTAAACTCATTTTTCCCATTTTGCCTCTATTTTTCCTTCTAATACCTTTCCCACCTGCTGTTTTTCTTCTAGTATTACTGAATAGGGGATTAATGCATCTTTTTTTCTCCCCTCTTCTAATTTCCAGTCGTTGTGGGTGTAACATCATACCGTAGCGTCTCCATCAACTCACAAAACTGCTATTTTTCCCATTTCACCTCTATTTTTCCACCAGTTTTTTTCTTCTTCTAAAACCACTCCTTGCATCTCCTTTTCCAACCTCCTCTAATTTCCAGTCGTTGCATGGGTTATGCCATATAAGCGTCTCCATTAACTGTCTAAACCGCCATTACGGCCATTTTACCCATTTTCTTTGGATAATCAATGCAAGGAAAGATACTAATATAATATACAACAAATTACCAGAAATGGTTTCCCCCCTCCTCCACTTGCCCTTCACACATTCAGGTAAGATGCAAATTAAATATACAACTAACTTTCCACGAAGGGTCTCCTCCTCCACTTACCCTTCACTGTGATTCAGGAAAGGTATTCATTAAATATACCACCTCATTAGCGGAAACTGTTTTTTCCTCTTCTAACCTTTCACTGATTTCGGTAAGATAATAATGATATATAAAACTAAAATACCGGGAAAAAAACTACGTAACAAAACCATGCAAATGCTTCACACGCAACACACATCACTCTGTGCACACTTAAAAAAAATACTTCCCTTCATTTTTCGAATATAGCGTCAGTTTTGGTGACAAGACTTTAACCCTTTGCACTCCAGGCTATTTAGCCAAAGTAATTAAAAGCCATATACTGAATGTCGCTCCAGCGGAGCCTGTGGAGTGCAAAGGTTTAATATGCATTGATCCCGGGGTCACAGAAGGAATACCATCTGATACTTTTTTTTGGAGGGTGGGGACTCATCAAAGACAATGTTTTTGTCTCTCTTCCTACCATTTCACATAAAGAATCACTAATATGATTAGCACAGTGTGACACTTGCTGTGCTTACACCATAAAAAATCAAATGACAAGATTGCTGAAGTACTAAAGACATGCTGGTTTGAGTTTGGAAAGAATTTGAATGCTACTTTGGTACTTGTCATGTGACCAAGGTGCACACATTGAGCATCTTTAATTACGAAAAGCTTTGAGACTTTTCTTTTTTAGAAACACCGATCTTACTACAAAACACAGAAACCTTAGAAAAGTTAATAAAAGAGTAAATAAGAGTTAATGAAGCTCCTGCATACTGCTTTACATAAAATGAAAATGAAGCTCCTACGCAAAACAAAAATTCTATATATTGTTCTACATAATATGTAATTTTATTTTCTTCTTATACTGAGCAATTTGAGTTCATACTTTCTTATGTATTTCTATTAAATAAGATTTGCATTTCAGACTTGCTATAACTGTGCTGTATGGATATGGAGTCATTTTCCGATTCTACAAGTGACATGGATGAAAATTTCAATTTTTCTGCACGTATGTACATCTGCACATTTTTATGTCGAAATTCTAAATATTTGCATATTTTCACAATAAAGATTTATGTATTTTTATAATATTTTCATAAATATGAGCAATTTTTTGAGGATAGATTTGAAATGACCAATTGTTCAGTATTTGATTGTGAAATGGGTGAGCAAAGCATTGCTATCTTTGTTCATCGATTTCATCATATAGTCAAACCCATTTATAGTGAGCATGAAGGAACTTTTGCTCATTATATCTAGGTTTCCATCAAAATAAAACCAGGCTCTTATTAAAATAAGGTAATGAAAAACAAATACTGATACAAAAACTTTTATTATTATTTACATATAACATATATACTTTCTAATTATAGTAGGTTTTCATTCATTTTCCTACAATGCTTATGACAATTTGAATAGCTTCTAATGCAAGTTCCTCCACGAAGACATTTATCCCCCCATGTTAGTGACCTTGTTCTCGATCAAAAATTAAAAATTTCCAGTTAATTTTTCCATTCCATAATTTCCATTAATTGGTACATGAGGCGGAGTATAGGGGCCGAGACTCATGAAAGTGGGAGGGGGGAATAAGACTCATCAAATCGTTTTCATATCTGTTTTTTTTTCTCGGGTCTCCTGCCAAACCACAATTCATGGTATTGGTTCACTACACTGTATTCAATTGTGTATAATTGTACATCTTGGCATAATAAATATTGATAAAGAATTTTGTAATTTTTTAACTATTTTATCAAAAAATTTCCAGGTAGTTTGAAAAAAAAATGTATACAGTATTTTTTATCTATGTGTCAAATTATGTTTTTTTCTAAGTCTGATTTATTAAAACCATTACACTCTATAACAAAAAAACTGACACACCAAGAAGGAGTTGTCCAATTGTAATGAAATTTCGTATGCAAAGACATTTCGGCTGAACATGCAAATGTTAAAATTTGGTGTCCACTATCCTCCCTCCTACTGTCAGGTTAGGTTGAACAGGAGTTTAGAATTTTGGTTCACTTGACACGGAATGACCCATATAGGAGAAAAAGTGGCATCATCCCCAGCCTAGAGTTGAACTAGGATCCTAGTTCGACTGCCTTACGTACATAATAGTGTCAAAAATAATTTGCCTGCTCATTTAATGATTGAGTATAAAGTAATACAATGAAATGATAAACCTTTATAACCTTGTGTCAAATTCTATATCCATGCCACTACCTTTAGCAGTATTGCTGCTAATTGATACATTTGGTAACAGATATTAAATAAAACTGGTTAAAAAAAAAATCTTCCAACTTACCACAGAGTAATTTTCAATGCTGAACAGTAGTCCCAGAAACTTAAGTCACTAAGTAAGTGGGCCTATCTAAGAATTTCAACGAGTTTTGTGAGATTATTTCTTGCTGATATATATCCTTCGCATTCTGAAATAATTTTTTTAAAAGCCAGTGGTAGTTAGTGTTAAAAAATGCCTTTTTATACTCTAAGTCCTAAACGAAATGAAAATAAATATGCAACTTCCTATTTGCATATACACTCTATAACAAAAAAATCGATGCACCAAGAAGGAGTTGTCCGACTGTAATGAAATTTCGTATGCAAAGACATTTTGACCGAACATGCAAATGATTAAAATTTGGTGTCCAATGAATGAATAGCGGGAACTCCAGCGCATCGGAACTGCGCATTCAGCAGGTGTATATAAGGAGCGATTCTCAATATGTGGTCAAAATTTCTGTTGCATTTTGACTGCGGATATCTTACGTCGACTGTAACAATGCCTCGCCAAAAGATTCGTGCTCATTACGAGCATATGTCAGAGTTTGAAAGAGGTCGTGCTATCGGATTGAAAGAGGCTGGTTGGACGAATCGAAGAATCGCTGGACATGTGGGTCGAAGCGATGCGGCGATTGGACGGTGCTGGCAAGAGTGGGTCAATAACGGCAGATGTCAGAGTCGGGAAGGCAGCGGTCGACCTAGGGCCACAACAGAACGGGAAGACAGAGCGATTGTCAGAGCAGCTGTCACAGCACCGGATTCGTCGTTATCAACTATCCAACGTGTGGCCCGCACACATGTGTCCAACATGACCCTCTGCAGATGACTGAGAGAGCGGAATTTACGCTCGCGCCGACCGTTACGCCGCTTACCTCTCGCGCCTTTACACCGTCAAGTCCGATTACAGTGGTGCCGGGCTCGATCAACTTGGAACTGCGCTGACCATTAGGATCAACTAAATTTCACAAGCGTTTACATTAGAACACTCATTTATTTGAACTTTGTACAGGGTAATAGGTTATGACAGCTGCAACAAGTATTTTTTACATCTTTATTAAACATGTAAGATATTATTACCCTTCACAGGGATAACACAATTGCCAAATATGGTCAACACAAGAAAGCCTCCGGGGCGAGAATTTTGTGAGTTTTTCGTGGGGGATTTTTATTACAAATTTGACACCCACGTATTAGTAGCTCAAACTATAGCTATTTTTGTTTTAGGAGAAAAGGAGAAGTCTTCCTCGTTCCGGATTCAAACCAAGGTTCCCGCGTTGAGCCTGCGGTGTCTTGATTCTTGACTTACTAGACAAATGAGAAAAAGAACGAATGCTTTTTTCTCCATATATTAAGTTCTAAGATATTATCCTTCATGGGGATAACATAATTGCTAAATATTGGTCAACACATACAGCCATAGCTGCCAACTATTACGGATTGTCCATAATGATTATGGAAAATGACAAGTTTTCAGTCATTACGGAAACTGTGTCGAAAGTTACGAAAAACGTAGGAATTTTCAGTCATTATTACTTTTACGAAGATTTTTTTTGTTTCGCAATTTTTACACGGCCCCTGAACTGTAACTTCACGGCAATATCTTTCCGTCGTAGGAAGAGCTAAAGTCATGCCTTTATTCCTCACAGCTGCACCTGCCAGAACTCGTTTCTTCCAAGGCTCTCAGGCTTTTTGTAAAAATTCCGTCATTATAATCGGCGCTCGATGTAACCGATTTCCACTGCCTTTTTATGATTTGGAAAGGGAAATTTTCCTAATTCCGATCCCCACGCCGTGAATTCGCCATTACTACGGCATATTCTAATATCACGGTATCGAAAAGTAAAGTCACGTGGCAGAAAATCATGCCTGCACATGAAGGAAGTCATGAACCATTGGCTTTCTCACGGATGTGTCAATATAAATGCCGTGCCCATGGTTTCACACTGTCAGTAATCGGCAGAAACCGCACGAGTGGTTTGTCACGTCATACTGACGATTCCGATGTTTTTTGTGCGCATGGGCAGTTTTACGATATTGTCTCATCGCTTGGCTTGAATGGTTTGCTGATTTAACACCGTCAGATCTTAAAGCTGTGCATGCGCACAAAGAAACATCTGCAAATCACTAGGTGGGTAACACTGTGAAATCACGATGTATCGCCGATTTGAAAATTACGAAACCAGTGTGACGATGTCGGCTTCACACCTATTTTTCACGATGTATCGATACATCGCCCAGGCCTAGTGGTAAGTGTATTTAAAAAAAAGCCTGTTTTCTTTAGTGGCAGATAGCAGCACAGAGTGTCATGACATAAAATTATACCCCATGAAGGTATCATTTTATAATGAAGAGAGAAGTGACCCAGTGTTACTCTCAATCATGGAGTCAACAGATAACACTGGGAAAGGTATTTTTATAGTTTTGGAAATTGGAAATTTTCATTTCAAATCAATTTGAAAGTATAGGTGAGTGTTGAAGAATGGATGTGACATGGCATAAAATTTGTGAGATGAGACTTTTTTCTGGAGTAAAGAAATATGGAGCTTCTTATAAAAATTAATGCTGTATATATTTTTGATCCCACATAGCAATGTCACTGCAGAAAGAATTTTTAGTGTCATTCAAAAGAATCAAGCAGAATTTAGACCAGGCCTGAGTATGAAAACGCCTTATTGAAAGAAGTTTACTCCTTATTGAAAAACAGGAGACTTCTCAAAATCTCAAGTATTCTCTAAAAAAAAGTTCACGGAACAGCAGCTGATTTTTGCAAAAGAAGCAACAAGACCTTCACTTATGGAAAAATAGCCAGTAGAGTGTATGGTGCTTAATAAAATCAAGCTTTTTATGGTAATATATACTTGATTTCATAAAAAGCCTAAATTTAGAATTGTCACTATAACTCTTTCATGTCAGTCTAAACATAACTTTGCTAGAACATATATCATATAACCTGTTGTGGAAGTAAAATATTTTTAATTAAATTTTTAAGACAATCTCATCATGCGTGTGCGCACAGTAAATGATTACTGAAAGCTATCTCAAAAAGTTGGCAGCTATGCAAAGCCACCGGGACTAGATTTTTGTGTGTTTTCCTGGGGGATTTTTATTATAAATAAATTTGAAAAACTCACAAAAATCTCATCCCAGTGGCTTTGTGTGTTGACCAATATTTGGCAATTGTGTTATCTCTGTGAAGGGTAATAATATCTTACAACTTAATATACGGAGAAAAAAGCGCTTGTTCTTGTTCTCATTCATCTAGTATGTCAAGACACCGCGAGCTCAACGCGGAGACCCTGGTTCGAATCTTGCATGAGGATGGCGTCTGTTTTTCTTCTAAACAAAAATATCTCTAGTTTGAGCTACTAATACGTGGGTGTCAAATTTATTTGTAATAAAAAATCCCCCACGAAAAACTCACAAAAATCTCGCCCCGATGGATTTGTGTGTTGAATAATATCTTACAACTTAATATACGGAGAAAAAAGCGTTTGTTCTCATTCGTCTAGTAGGTCAAGACACCGCGGGCTCAACGCGAGGACCCTGGTTCGAATCCGAGATGAGGACGGCGTCTCTTTTTCTCCCAAACAAAAATAGCTCTAGATTGAGCTACTAATACGTTGGTGTCAAATTTATTTGTAATTTATTTATCATCTGATTATTTACGACTTGAACAACTCCTTTATCACCCATGTTGTTTTCATGATCTACAAGTAATATGGATGACTGTCTATGAACTATTCCATGCAATCTACTTTATTGTCCCACCTTATGTTGCGAGGTATTTTTGTCTTAACAGTGTTTGGGTATTACTTCAGCCAAGCACCTTATCTGTAATGTGATTTCTGCAATATTCCTAAATCGATAATGCAGGCTTTATCACAAAAAAAAAAAGTGTTATTCATTGGCTGTGATATAGCTCGTGTGATTGGTCATAAACCAGTGAGGCCTTTTCTTACAGCATGTCTGCTAATATTGTTACTTTTTCATAGCCAAAGGTCTAATAAGGTAGAGAAGAAAATAAGACTAAATAGCCCAAATATGTTAAATAACATAGGCTCCAAAAAATGTTTTTTGTAATAAATCTTTGGTTTATTCTGAGTATTTTTTAATTATTTTAAAATACTTCAATTAATAGAAAGCTTTATCATATGCTAAATTATTGTAGTAAAAACATATATTTGTAGTTTTTTATTTACTAAGTGAAACAGTAACGTTTTAAGTAATTTTATTAGTTTTTCCCAGTTTCTCAGGGTTTTTGAGTAGGGTCCAGATTTTTCTACACTTACATATTTCTGCATGTTTTGTAATGATTTTGAGCATATTTCTATATTATTTGGGCTAAGTTTTATGCATGAAACTCCGGGCCTCATTCATAACGCTGAATTTACGATGAGCAAAGGCGAGTAATAGTTAAGGTGGGGGAAAAATGAAGTTTTGGGTGATCGTTCAAGGTTCAAAATGTCCGTCTGTTT
>QLNU02014780.1:22540-33610 GCA_006491805.2 Dysdera silvatica | reverse complement strand
TGTTTATGCCAATAGCAGACAGTTTTCCTGATCTGTGGCAGAATTGAAGGCTGCCATCATTGAAGTCTGGGATAATATTGATGCCACTGTCCTCCAGGGATTGGTAAATGGTATGCCACATCGTGTTTTCCAAGTCATATATAATCATGGCGGATATATTGGCTATTAACAGTAGTGGCTTTATTTCGGCGGGACACTTTTTCCCCTCTTTTTTTACACGTTCATTTTTTTTCCTGCCCAGGTGGGGCAGGGAGTGAGTTACTCCTTGTAAATATGTATTTGTATATAGACTTTCTTAATATATTTGCTGCGTTCTTATTGGTTTGTTTCGTTGCCAGTCATGGCACACAATCACGGTGGCTTTATTTCTGTGGAACACACCTTATATTGGGCGAGTTTACACGCTCCTTGCTGGAAAATTTACTTGCTGCTGCTAAACTTACTTAGTGTAGTAAAGTTGTCTTGTTAACTTGGTGCTCGCTTGGCTAGTGCTAATAAAGTTGAGGAGTGGGCTACTGTTCACGCTACTCGACCAGGTTTTCTTGAATTTGATTGGCTGAAAGAAACCCTTGAAAGAGGTGGGCAGAGTTGAAAGTCTGTTTAGAAAAATCACTGTGTTAAAAAAAAAAAAAACTTCTTCCAAAAGGTACCATTTTGCACCAAAACTAATATAATTTATATAAAATTATTAAGACTATATATTTTTCAGAAGAATGTTTGCCAAATATGTAACTAAAACTTGAAAAACAAAAAGTGTTTTTAGCTAAATTAAAAACACTTTTTTAAAGATTTTGATCAGATACAATCTCCTTTGGCTTATATATAGTTATATAAACTTAAGTGGAATAGGAGATGAAGCATCAGCTTTGCGATTATATAGTTAAACTCTTTTATAATGAACTCAAAAAGGGCCAAATGAAAATGTTGCTGTAAATATTTAATTTGTGCAAATGTTTAGTGAAAATAAATACACTTTTTAATACAGCTTTTGAATTTGTAAATTTACTTTAATTGAGTTATAAATGGCTTTGGGGTTTTGTTAATGGATTTTATTGAGTTGAAACTTATTTTGTTTACACAAATTTTAATGCGTTGTGTGTTATTTACTGTAAATCAGGACTGGAAATCTGGTCTAGGAACTTGGGGAAAGTCAGAGAAGTTTGAAACAGAATTTGGGTAGACACCCTGTATTCCTCCCCACCCCAGAATTAATTCCTTTGTGCATTTACCTATAAGGTATGCACTGAAAAGGCTGTTTTTTCTGTGTACAAATATTTTGTTTTCCAAATAATTTTGTATTACATTCTGATATATATATGACATATACACTCTTTTGTATACAAAACAAAGCATCCCTAAAAAATTACCAATCTCGAAATTTCGCATTCCTTTATATCAGTTATTCAACTGATTAAATTTTCATAGCTAATAAGTGTTAACTTCAATCATAGTGCACATTTGTGCAACTGGCATCGTATAAAAGAGGTAAAAATTGTGAATGTTTTTTTTTTCTTGTTGACATCGCAGTTCCCTGAAGACACAACTGATAATGCCATTACGACGTTGTCAAAGACCTTATAGCCAATTGGACGACTTCGAACGTGGTCGCATAGTCGGGATGCTTGAAGCTGGCTGGTCCTACTGAGCAATAGGCTGCCACCTGCACCGTACGGATGCTGCGAGCAACTCATTGATGGAAGGAAGGCTCTGAAAGGCCAAGGTGCATGAATGCGAGGCAAGATCAGTTGGTTGTGCGACAGGCCCAAGCTGACCCAACAGCATCATTGTCTTCTAACCAACGTGCTACAGTCTCTTCCATGCCACCCGTGGTGCCTTCGACCATCTCATGACGTTTGGCTGAGGTGGGGTTATGCTCACAGTGGCCTTTTAGACATCTACTTTTAATGCCACACCATCGACAGAGTTGTCTGGAGTGGTATCATAGCCGGTTATCATGACGTCCAGCAGGTTGGCATCACATAGTGTTCAGCGATGAGTCCTGCTTCAGTCAGAGCAAATGACCATCAGATCCATGTATGGAGGTTCCAGGGACAGTGGTTCTAACCACCCTTTGTTTTGCAGAGGCACACAGCCACTACCCCTAGTGTGATCTTGAACAAGTGAGAAATGTCTGGCAGAATGATATTAGGAACCTTTATCACCCCTTACCTAGACGTATAGAAGCATGCATCGCTGCCAGGGGTGAGGTTTCATCAACTGTTGATTTGAACATTCAATGTACAATTCCTAGCCATTGATGGGTCCTACGACCCTGAATTTTTTATCATTTCCTTACCTGCGTATGTGCTGGGTGTACATTTAATTTTAATAAAAACAATTTCTTCATTGTGTTTAGTTTTTTTTGCAAAAGAGTGTATATTGTGTGCGATAATAAATGTATTAATAAGGTATTATATTATGTATTTAATTATTATAAGGCATAGTATTAGTAAGTTAATGATATAGGGCACATTTTTACGACATATCATGTTCCTTTTTTTCCTTCTCCTTTATGTTTAGAATGCTCGAAGTTTTGGCAAAAAAGGAGGAAACATATGACATGCTTTTTAAAAAACATCAGAAAACTATGGATGTGATCAATAACGTGTAAGTTTCCATAAAGAATCAGTTAATTATCAATAGAAAACCTTACTTAAATATTAATGTAAGACATTAAATATATATTGATGTAAAACATTAATTAAATGTTGATATAATAATAATTAAATACTGACTTGACATCATGGATTAAATATAGGTATAAGATTGACTATGAACGTTAATAAAAACTGTGATTACTAGATCCTGGATTATATGCACTGAAAAGCAAGAAAAATATGTGCTAATGTACCCTAAAATAGACATTTATATGCACTCAAAGGATTGAAACATGTACTTCAATGTTTTTTCACTTATTTAGGAAACAAATGCCCTATGTCTTAAGGCAAAAGGTTGATTTTATTACTAACTAGCTGGGTGGAAATATTTGATATACCATATTATGCTTTATCCAGCATAATTTTTATTACATCATATCACAATTTTTCTATCAATATTCTGAACAATTAAGCTTTTTTTTGTTATTCAATAGCATTTATGCCAAAGAAGTCCTTTCCTACTGAGGTTATTGAATAGTATTTATAAAATTCTACAGGTCGTTAATAATGGATCATCTACTTGTAATAAAATAGCTGCAATGTCCAGTATTGATGGATAATGGTGCTGAATTTTCACTATATGAGTGTTGTGTGTGTGTTTAATCTGACTTTAGGTAAACTGCCTGTCTAGCACAAAAGAATTAAATTCTTTCGTCTCTACTAAGGGTAGGTAGTGCCTAATTCAGCTATGAATGTGACTACATTTTTTGATGCCTCAGGACATAATTAAACATGTACATTTAAAAGTTTATTTTCCTTTCTGGTCATATAGGAGGAAAAGGAGAGTTTAACTTTATTATTGTGTGAAAATTTTTCTGATAAAAGAATCATAAAATTATTGAAATCCTTGAAATGTGTGTTTATTCCTGAAATTCACTATGCATTTATATGCATCAACACTGAGAAGAGCTAACATATGCAATTATATACAATCCGGGATGTAGTGATTAGCTATTAATAAAAATCACTAATTATATATCGATGCCTAAATCTATAGACAAATATTGCTGCAGTGAGGGTAATATAGCTATCTTGATGTTTATGAAAATTTTGGTTTCATTACAGTTTTGTCAAAGATACCAAAGAAACTGACAAGTGTTTTACGATCAAGGAAATAAAAAAATATCTAACTTTGGTAAGTTTAGTTTATTTGTTAATTTCTGTTTTAAATGTAATTGTGGGAAACGACAAGTGTGATTGCATGTAAACATAATATGACTGAGGTCACCTTAAGCTACTAGTCCCCATCTTAGATAACATTGTGATGTGTTGCAACTATTCACAGAACAATATTTTCGCTAAGAACATGTGTTGACACAGGCGCATAGGAAAGGGGTACTCAAAAGGCTTAAGTGCATTAAGGCCTAAGGCCCATTGTGCAGCAAGACACATTGTCCTGCTTTATGCTATATCACATGATTTAAATGTATGCTTATATGAAATTTTAACTCTGTTTTTATTTAAATATATTTAGAAATGAAAGACCATTCCCCTTCCAACAAAATGCAATCAAAACTGCATATTAAGTGCACACTGATGTGACACCAAAATTCGATGCATTTAAGCAGTTTGCACACTAAAGTGGACGTTTTTAAAATGCTACTTGTGAAGTATTTTTCAGTTAAATTTTTATATTACAGTAGAAACTCGATTATCTGGAGGAATTGGGACCAGAGACATCTGGATAAATAAAAATCTGCATAATTAAATGCAATTAATAAGTAAATAGAAAACTGAAAAAAATTGGTAAAAAAACCCACATTTAATAATGGCACGACAGCTTTATTAATGTACATTAAACATATTATATATCGTCGCTTAACAGACATAAGGATGCATCTCAAATTTTGCTAGGCATTTTAAGTTTTGTCACTTCTGTCTTTCTATATATTTCCTTTCAATGTAAACCTATTGAGTTTGTTGGAAAACGGCCTGGAAACCTGACCTGGAAAACAGCAAAATTTGAGATACGTCCTTATATCTGTTAAGCGACAATGTATGTAAAAAATTATGATGCCTCAAAAGTTTTAAACTACATAACAAGAACCTTCCGACCAGATGGCACATGGAAGGGGCTTCTGTTATTATGAGAGCACTTCCCCACTCTCTCTCCCTCTCTTCCGTACATAGGCACTTGTTTAAAAAAATAATCTGAGTTCCATGCATCTGGATGACTGAGGTCCGGATAATCGAGTTTCTACTGTACCCTATATTATTAATTATACATTCCTATATGACACCTGTGGTGTGTAATGTGTTCTCCTAGCATGCCATTATCCCATGTTTGGCTCCCAGCAGTGCCGAAAAAAGATGCTCACTAACTGCTCACTGTAGTCCGGGGTTTGGTTCCCTAGGCCTTAAGAGGTTCGGATTCCTCGGAAAACAGTAGGTCCTGGCACAGCATGACCTTTGCTGTCCTTGCGCCGTGAAGCTCATAAACGTATACATTCATGTTTTTAAGTATATAGATTAGGTAAAGTGTTTATTTTAATAATTATGCAGTATTGCCCCTTTATTCATAAACACAAAGTACAGCATTGCCTAAATTTGGCTTTAAAAAATTTAAAATTTCCAACTTTTAGTTAAGCAGGTAAGTTTTCACTTTCTGTTTGCCATAATTAAAGTAAAACCGCTATGTGCATGAACTTAAAAATACCTAACGAGCAAGGTTGTTTTCTTATCAATAACTCCATGCAAATGCATAAATTTGTGGGAAAGTACAAGACACACAACAGTCAAGTAGCTCACTTCCTAAGCGGTACCCGGAATTCTGATATGGGTGTGCTGTAATAATTCTGTTGAAACGTTTAAGTAACATTAAAAAGATGGGAAGTTTTTTTAGGCTTAATATTTTATGCAGTTACAGATATGCAGTTAAGCTGGTTTAAGTAACATTAAAAAGATGGGGAGTTTTTTGGGATTAATATTTTATGCACTTATGTGGTTTGTGCAGCTATGCAATGTCTGCTTGTGCATGTTCAACTGTGTATTGCATATTAACAAAATTTCCATTTCAAAATTCCAATTTCATATCATATGTTTTATGTTCAGTATATGTTTATTATAAAACATTACATAACACAATTTTTTTTTCTAGGATTTTAATGAATTACTGACTATTGAAGAACTGAACGTGCAATTTGAAGATGGAATGATTTTAGGTTTGCATTTATTTTTCTCATCACTGGTCAAACAAAATCTTGTCTCTAAAAATGGCTTGTACTGAAAACTTGTTTTCGCTTGCGACTTGAAACCAAAGAACTGGAATAAATTTCTGTGGCTATTATGGCACTCAGGATTCCAAGCCATTTTTCCAAATAACAAAATGCATATCCGATGGTGAATTGGAAATGTGTGAGTGCCATAAATAATATATCTCAAACTAAAATTATATATTTAACACAACGTGTAAAAATATAAAACAATTTGCATGTAGTAGAACCTGGTTGTCCAAACTGCACTTAACCGAAATGCCCTCTATAATTTTATGATTATTTTTTAAGTGAGCACTTGTTCAATGTTTTCGACAAAAACACATATTTGTGTTCTAGTTTATTTCTGCCTTAAAAAGGAAATCGATACAAATGGTCGGTATCGAATATATACAACAATTTATATTTGCAGGGTGGTTATAAAATGTGAGATGTTCAGAGCCCTCTAACGAGTAAAGTATTGGATAAAACATAACCAAATTTGATACATAGTGGATAATGGGATTTCGATTTCTAAAGAAAAAATGGGTACCAAAAGTCGCCACTAGGGGGAATTTTGGAGCTGCAAAAGTACGTTAGTATGAATAATGAATGAGTAAATGCCAAACGACACAGCACACATCAATTTTATCAACAACAAATTATTGTTACTTCGAAATAAGGTTCAGTATGTCCACCAATGTTATGTTTAAAAAATTTGCATATGTTGCATGACTTTTTCCACGGCGGCTTGCAACACACTAGAATTAATTTGTCTCACCTGTAACGATACTTGATTTTTCAAAATTGCGATATTGGAGACATGTCTTTAATACACAACACGTTTAATAAATCTCCACAGCAAAATGTCACAAGGATTGCGATCAGACAACCTTGGTGGCCCTGGAGCGTGAAATGCATGACTAATAATTATGTGGTCAGAGAAGTGCTGCCGCAAAACATTCTGTATCTTAAGTCTAATGTAGGGTGGCGCACCATTCTGCATGAATATGGTCAAATCGAGACATCCTCGTTGTTGTAGTTGTGGAACCACGAAGTTCTGTGGCATATTGGCATACCTGTCAGCATTGATGGTACAGGTCACTGGTTCACTTTGGTGATTTTCCTCATAAAAATAAGGACCAATGATAAAAGATGCCGTAAAGCCATACCACACTGATTTTTGGCGAGTGGAGAGATTCTCATACACAAGCGTGTGGATTAGTCACAGTCCAAATGCATCAGTTGTGTGTGTTAATACCACTGTTAAAATGAAAGTTTGCTTCATCACTGCATAAAATCTGCCAAGGCCATTCATCATCAACTTGCATGCGGGTGAAGAATCTCAATGAAAACTCAATTCAGGTGGCCGCATTGCCAGGGTGCAATTCTTGAACAGGACAGATTTTATACCAGTAAAACTTCAATATCTGATGCAGGATTTTCCACACCAATGAGTATGGGATATGAGTGTGCCGGGATACTGCCCGAACACTGTGGGTACCCTGCACATTCCCCATCTCCTGTTCTACAACAGCAGTTGCAACTTCTTCTAACTTGTTGCTGACTGACCCTTTGCATACACGGCCTGGTTACCATGCTGGAGTTGTTGTAGTTTCAAATCGTTGAATCATGTTTTGTAAGTTTGTTATGCTTATCAGTCCTTTTCGTAATTTCTTCATCCATCGAAATTCATGTAGGGCAGCATTGGCATTCTCGTTCCGCTGATAATACAGCTTGACTAGCAAAGCACGGTCACGTAAGGTAAGAGCCATTGAAAGACAGTTGGCCTCAGAGTAATGATAACTCTCTCAGCCCTTCGTTTTATTCCCACGATGGCTACACGGAATATGATTCTGCAAATTAGTTCATCTTACTCGGTGAACAATGCCAAAATTCCCCTGTTGACGATTTTTGATACTGTTTGTTGTTGATAAAGTTGATGTGTGCTGTGTCGTTTGGCATTTACTCATTCATTATTCATCTAATGCGCTTTTGCAATGCCAAAATAACCCTGGTGGCGACTTTTGGTGCTAATTTTCTCTTCTTTAGAAATCGAAATCCCATGGTCCACTATATATGTCCACCAAATTTGGTTATGTTTCATCGAATGCTTTACTCACTGAAGGGTTCTGAACACTTCACGTTATTTTATAACCACCCTGTGTATCGGATCTTTACAAGGATATATTGAATAGGTGTAATACACTGTTCAAGATATATTTTGGTGGAAATTTTCATAATTAATCACAGTTATAAATAAGCAATGTCATTTACAATTGTTTTAATGGATATATCAGTTATCTTCAGAACATAGAATCACGGTCCTGACAGTTTGAATACCCTTGAGATGAATGATAGTGTAAAAAAAATTCAAAAAGAGAAAATTTAGTAGGCAAGTGTCAGCACCCATTGGCCTAAAATAAAACTTATACAAAATATATTGGACTACTTACGAAGCAGTTAATATTTTCACATATATATACAGAGTGTCCGGTTCAAATGTCTCTTAATTTTTAACAGCTCCTACACTTTACAAGAAGCTGGAAAGCCCGAAAAACATATATAAATGCTGATCTGTAATCATGAAGTTTTTATTACAAATTTAGTTTACGTCCATATGCGCTTTGTTTGTTGCTTGGATGATATTCAGTCGGTAGTAGAGTTCCAGCCATGTTCATGTGCTTCAGCATTTCCTAAGTAACAATAGCAATATTCATTATCCTGGAAAGAAAGTCTTGCAGAGCAGATATCCTCCTGCTGTAAACACAGTCTTTAACATATTCCCAAGAGAAAAAATCTAGTGGAGTGATATCTGGTGACGTGAGTAGCCAAGCAATTGGTCCATTGCATCCGGACCATCGATTCAGGAAAGTTGTGTGCCACTTAAAATTGTATTTACTTCCATATTATTCTATGTGCAGTGATACCAGACTTCCCCAAAACACCCATCTTGCACCATCCTGCAACAAAAAGGGAATTTTAACAAAGTTTGCACCAATTCTGCACCAAAATGAAACTTGCAAAAAAATTTTTTTTTTTCGTTTTCACTAAAATGCACCAGTTTAGTGCATAAATTATTCATCTGGCATCTCCAGCCAATGGAAATTGGAAACACTAAAACATGTAGTTTGGATAATATGGTTGCTGGGCTTATTTAGTTTTGCAACATACGTTTTGTGTTGAAGAATGGAAAATAACGTCATGCAACACGTATATATATATATATATATTTTTTATAAATTTATTTTAGTGGCATTAAGTCGGCAGGAAGCAATTTTTTTGTTTTAACAAATCAGATTAAAATAGGACTCGAAATTAGCGGTCGTTAGATGTCTTTTGCACCTGTAAATTTTGTTTTGACATCAAGGTTTTAGACCCAGTTGTCGTTTTTGGGGCCTAACTTTTTCAATTTTTGTTGTTTATATAACACAAATTTCGATTGATGAATCCTTTATTTTTCCCTCTGCCAATCTCACAATCTTACCGATGCATGTCGCAAGATCAGAATCATTGTTGCTCTCGTTAGTGGTGTGCAGTCTAGTGGGCGCTGGCCAACTAAGATACCTCGATTCCCTCCCCTATCGTCTTAACATAGTCTTTTTTTGTGTATAAGGAAATTCTTTAGGAATAGTTTATATTTAGCGATATTCTTTGGCTTCACGTTCATTTCTGATTTTTAAGTTTGCTATCAATTTTCAATCATGAATACTACGCAAAACGAAATCGGTAGTAAAATTTCTTTGATGAAGTGTCCACATGTGCATAATATTTTAAATTGTGATCTTGTGTGGTCAAACCCAAATTTATAAATAGACATGTTAGGCAAATGCCTAAGGCACTAAATTTTAGGAGGGCAAAATTTCAAAATACGTCAGTTTATTTTTTCTATTGCAATCTATCGTTGAATTCCGTCAATTCGTTTTTCCTGGAAAAGCGTTCACCCAGCCCCAGCGCTGGGATTTTTTTTTTGTCATCATTAAGATAAATTTATTTATAAAATATCGTACTTTTATTTATTTATTTATTTATTTTGTAATAATAAGGCACATACGTAATCTCAGACTCCCTCCCCCCAGGCATTCTGTGATTTTCTGTCGTATTTGAAGACGGATCGACGAAATTCTTATTTCTTCTAGTGGAAAATTCCTAATAAGCGTTCTCCGCCTGCATTTTTTGTTACAATTTTTTTTTTGAGAACTCCGGATTTATGTATGGGCAAGTGTCCAGAGTAAAAATCTTAAAAGCAGCGAATTTTTTTTCTATTGCAATCTATCATTTCGTTGAATTCCATCGATTCGTTTATGCTGTAAGAACGTTCACCCCCCCCCCCACATCAGGAAATTTTTTGTCATCATTAAAATAAATTTGTTCATAAAAATATAGTTGTTTTTTAATAATAATGCCCATAAGGTAATTCTATACCCGCCCCTGGATATTCTACAATTTTCTTTCATAGTTGTGTTTGAAGACGGATTAACAGAATTTTTTGTTCTTCCAGCAGAAAATTATTACTAAGTGTCCTCCCCTTACATTTTTCATTACTTTTTTTTTTAATTTTTTTATTTGGGGGGTGGGGAGAACTCCGGATTAATGTATGGTCAAATGTCCAGAGCATAAAATCTTAAAAGCAGCGAATTTTTTTATTGCAATCTATCGTTTTGTTGAATTCTGTCCATTCGTTTTTGCCGATAAAGCATTCACCCCCTCCCCCACAACGTTAGGGAAATTTTTTGTCGCCATTAAAATTAATTTATTCAGTTGCAATTTTTGTAATAAGGCACATATGTAATCTCATCCCCAGGTATTCCACAGTTTTCTGTCGCAGTCATATTTTTAAGACAGATCGACGGAATTCTTATTTTTCTAGCGGAAAATTCCTAATAAACGCTCTTCCCCTACATTTTCCACCATTTCTTATGGGGGAGGAACTCTGGATTTATGTATTGGCAAGTGTCCAGAGCATAAAATCTCAAGTCAGCAAATTTTTTTATTTATGTTTTTTTTTATAAGCACAATCGTGATTCGTAAAATTCTGTTGGTTTGCCTTCCCCTCGGAAGCTATCTCGCGTTCTATTGTCTCAATATCAAATTCTGAAAAATTTCGTGAAACAGCCCCCTCCCTCCAAGCTCCCCCCACAAAATAAAACATTGGGAATAAAAATTTCGTTGTCAAATAAAATAATTCGCAAAACATAGCTATTTTATCTTATCATAATGTA
>QLNU02014780.1:10206-22440 GCA_006491805.2 Dysdera silvatica | reverse complement strand
ATACGATTAAATAAACGCAAATATCGGTAAGAAAAGCCAGAAAATTTTATCAGCCGTTGACGGCACATGCGTGACGTGGAATTTTAGCTCCAGCTATGACGTAGAGTGATGCCCCTGCACAACGAAATCGCGCATCTGGATTTGTAGTTGTTGCAGAAGAAAAGAATAAATGCGCTACATTGATAAGGTTTTTATCATTCACGTGACTTCCTTTAGGGAAGCCATGTGTTATACATATCTCGTATTTCTTTGCTGCGGAAAGAAAGTTTTGTTTGTATATGTTTTTGAAAATAATGTTAACGATGTCGATCGTTAATAAAAGGTACTACCAAGCGTTTAAAGCCAAATATATGAAGAATATGTTTAATTTTATTCAAAACTCAAGACTGGGGCCAAAATATGCTTTCTGCACGTGTTGCGGTAAAGACATAAGCATTACTCACGGTGGTAAACGCGATATTACTTTGCATTCTGAGACCGTTAAATATAAGGAGACGTTCAAGGCTGTTGAGTCTAATCATAGTATCAAGCCTTAATTTTTTGCATTTAACGATACCTCCATGATAAATAAACGCTGAATGTTTATTTACATCGTTTTTGATCGAACATAATTTGCCAATGAATTGCAGCGATCATGCGTGGATGCTCTTTCGGAAAACGTTTCCTGACAGCAGTATTGCAAAACAATATGGATCTGCAAAGACCAAAACTTCTGCAATTATGAAAGAAATGTCCGCAAAGGAATCCTCATCACTTGTTGAAAATTTAAGGTGCTATCCATTTTTAATTGCAACCAATGGAAGCAACGATGTTGATTCAAAGCTGTATCCAATAGTGGTAACTTTCTTCGATCCTTTATGTGAAAAAATTGTGAATTGTCTTTTATCTATGCCATCTTTGAAAGAAGATGCTACTGGGTTAAATATTGGAAATCTTCTGGTAAGTGCTTTACAATCTAAAAACCTTGCGATTTCTAATTGTGTTGCCTTTAGCTGTGATAATGCACCTGTTATGATAGGAAAAAAAGCAGGTGTAGCAGCAGTGTTAAAGAATCATCACCAAAATATTGAAATTATGGGCTGTTCCTGCCACCTTATTAACTTAGCAGCTGAAAAGAGTGCTGCATGTTTGCCATTTAAAATCGATGAAATTTTGGTAGACATTTACTATTACTTACAAAAGAGTTCGAAAAGAAAAGATAGGTTGAAAATTCTTCAAGAATTTCATGAGACTGATATAAAAAAGGTACTAAAACACGTTAGCACTCGTTGGTTGTCTGTTGGAAAGTGCTTAGAGCGTATAATCCAGCAGTGGCAACCTTTGATCAGTTTTTTTTAAGGAAGAGGCCATGAAAAGGAATCAAATCACCCCACTTTCTTTCTTTACTATTCCCTCTATCAAAGTTTCGATTGAAAATGCAGATAAAGTAAAAGAACGTAACAGCAAAAAAGCATCGCAGAAATTAAAAAGGAAAGCTCAAAATTATGTGGATATTTCTAAGAAACAAAAAACTGAAAACTCCATGTCTCGTGAACAAAGGTTGTTTTATTTTCTGTCGGAAGATATCAATAAGGCTTTCTGTTTATTTTTATCTTATACTGTGTCTGTATTTAAAAAAGCAAATGCTCAACTTCAGTCTGCGGAACCGTATATTCATATGCTAAAATCTGTTCTCTTAAAATTGTACAGAGAAATGCTAGTGAAATTTGTAAAACCAAGCATAAAATTATGTAGTGATATTTTGAAAGTCCACTATCATGAGAGGAGTAATCAAAAAGGTGATGTTGATATCTTAATTGGAAATGGAACACTGAAAGTAATCCAAGATTTTAACATCCATAATAAAAATGAATTTTATGAAAACGTCAGAAGCTATTTCATAGCAGCATGTGACTACATGCACAATAAATTTCCTTTTGAGTTAGAAGTGTTACATCATGCAGAGGTTACACAAATATCGAATTTTGAAAATGCATCATTTTCCAGCTTAAAATATTTTACAGAAAAATTTCCTGTTCTTTTGTTCAATAATACAGAAGATAAAGCTGTTGATGCTTTACAAACAGAATTCAGTGAGTTCCAGGCTTTCGAAGTTCCACAAACTGTGAGTAATGAAGGTAGCATTGATGCACAATGGGCGGCCATAGGTAGAATAAAAAATGATACTTGTGAATTAAAATTTAAACGACTTTCTCAGGTTATGCTGTCAATACTTACGATCCCTCACAGTAATGCAGCATGCGAGAGTGTCTTCAGTCAAGTGAAGAAAATTAGAACTGACTTCAGGTCAACCATGTCTGATGACACATTAGAAAATTTACTAATAGTTAAATGCAGACAACATGTGAAATGTTACGAGAATGTATTTGACAAAAAATTTCTCGAAAATGCAAAATCTTGCACTACAGCATTTGTAAATTCTAAGAATTAATATTGCATTTAAGTTGGAAACGTTACGTTCAGTTGGCTCCTATGTATTTGTATTACTTATGGTCAATTTTTTATATTCTTTTCAGATGACGAAATTAAAGAGTGGTTGAAACAGGTTGACGATTTTCCAATGGCTGCTGAAGCATCAGCGTAAGTGCATGTTTTAAAACCTAAACTGCTAATCAAAATCAGTGAAAAAAAATCAGTGATTTTTTCCACAACTAATATCCTCAAATTTAATACTAGGGATGCAAGCTAATAATGATGTTCATTAAAAACAGAAGCTTCTTGTTGCTTTTACATTGTTTTGGCTATCTTCCAATAGTATTGGCACTCTTGTTCAGTAGCTGTGACCCTGGCTTACGAACATTAAATTCCCAGTGGTCTAAGTTGCATTCAAGTGTATGAGCCAAAGGTCATGTTATCTCTGTCCTAACCCAAATGACCAGTTACTCAATCCTTTTGGTGTATAAAACATATTAACAAAATCCTGAAAATGTTACGACATTATTATTTTTTTATTGATTTGACAATCATTCATAATCCTCTTTAATAATTAGAAAAAATGTAACCATATTTAGCAATGTACAGTCGGGTCTCTTTTTATATGATTTTGAAGTTGTGTGGTTTATATGTTTATATTTCATCTGATTTTTTTTAAAGGTATATAGATTAAAATTAAATGATTTTACTGCACCTGGTTTGATGCATTATATTTGCCATAATATTTGCATGTATAATGCTTGCCAACAAAAGGAGATTTACATGTGTGGTGTTTTTGCTCTTTTTCCCTAACTGAACCCATGTGTTGCCATGTCACTCTTTCCAATGTGAGCTGAAGAGCCATATGTTTGGATATCGTGAACTATATAAAAAATTATTAGAATCACCATTGCAAAGTTTAATGACTGATTACATTGTTAAAAATGAAAGAACTACACAAGACAGGAATGAACTTTGGGTAAATCCATTGTCTTTACTGTGTGGATTTGATGCAGAGACTGTCTCTTCTAATGATGAAAGGGATTTTGCAACAATTTAGCAACTGTGAAGATCATTATAAGATAACAAAAATAATACTGCTGAAAATATATTTGCTACTATTTAATAAAATCAAATGGTTAAAGTTTGAAAAAAAGTTTAATTTGAAGTTTCATATCAGTTACTTTTAGATTTTAAGGAATTTATTAAACATTCCTATTTCCTTTAAATATATCATCATATTCAACCATTATCTATCCACTGCTGGATGAAGGTCTCTCCAAATGCTTTCCACACAAGTCTATCCTGAGCAATTCGCTTCCACGTCACCCCAACCTGTTTTCTTATTTCATCCACCCATCTAGTTTGAGGACGTTTTCTAGGTCTTCGGTGGTCTCTTGGAATCCAGTTCAGAATTTCTGTTGTCCATCGTTGATCAGTTCTTCTTGCAATATGCCCAGCCCATCGCCATTTCAGCCCTTTTACTTTAACAATGATGTCCTCTACTCTAGTTTGCTCTCTCACCCAAGTGTTTCTTTTTCGATCTCTCCTAGTTATTCCAAGCATGCACCTCTCCATGCTCCTTTGCGTTGTCTGTAACTTTCGTATTGCTCCAACTGTTAGACTCCATGTCTCTGATCCATAAGAGAGGACTGGCAATACACACTGGTTGAAGACCTTTCTTTTTAGACACAAAGGCAATTTCCCCTTCAGGATAAAACTGTTTCTTCCAAATGCACTCCAGCCAAGTTTAATACGTCTGTTGAGTTCTTTCATAATGTTGCCATCCATTGAAATCAGCTGGCCAAGGTAAATATATGAATCAGCAATTTCTAGCTCAATGTTGTCAACTTGTATTTTTGTTTCCTCTACAAAATTATTGAACATGATCTTAGTTTTTTGTAGGTTCATCTTGAGTCCAACTTCTTCACTTCTAGTTGAGAGCTCTTGTACCATGTCTTGGAGTTCTAATGGGTCCGTTGAAAAAATAACAATGTCATCAGCAAACCGCAGATGATTTAAATATTCACCATTTATTTTTATTCCCTTGTTATTCCAATTTATCAGCTGAAAAATCATCTGTAAAGCATGTGTGGAAAGACACAACGTGGAATCCATCCCCTGCTTTTTGCGAAGCATTGTAAAAAATATCTCGAGATTACTTAGCTGAATGCTCACTGGTCGTAACTGATAAATTTGATGCATCCTTGAGTTCATCGAACCATATGCCATGCTCTCGTGCTGATAAATGGAGTATGCCTGGCTGTGAAGCATCGATGTACGATGGGGCGATATAGTTCATCCCACCATCATTACTTGTTCCATGTGAGACGGGACCGCCTGCAGAAAGAGTGCCCACTTAGAGTAGCGCTTTGCAGTAGATAGAATGACTTCACCATGTAAAACCTGGGGATATCCTTCGAATGGATGGCGCCTATATGTTGATTGACTTCTTCAGTGGGGCATCGATGATCTCCTAGGCAGCTTGTGGTTTTTACTGGCATAAGGCTGACGAAAAGAAGACGGGACCTCCTATTGAGAGGTATTGGACTTCTAGAGAGGACTAATGAGATGACCAGTTAATGTAAGTGACTTTGATTTCTTGTTTTAATGGTTGTAGGACGCTCACTAGCAGTAAGGCTATATGGACAAAATTGTAGATTGATTATTACCCCAATGGGGCTAATAGTCTATTGCCAAACTTTCAGTTGTAAACCCAAAGTATAATAGTTTAATATAGGTAGTCTTTGATGTTCTTATAAACAGGGAAATGTTATTTTTTATGCAGAATTGTGTGAACCATGGGCCGTTTAGAATGTATAAGAACCTGTGTCCTTGTTGATAGTTACACAACAAGAGTAGTAAATTGGTGCCGTGATCGTGTAGTGGTTAGTACATTGCATTGTGGCCGTAATCCTGAAAGGTTCGAATCCTGATTACGGCACCAGTTTACTCCTCTTGTTGTGTAATTATCAACAAGAACGACACAGGTTCTTATACAAATAATTTTAATACATTCTAAACGGCCCATGATTCTTACAATTCTGCATACAAAATAACATTTCCCTGTTTAAAAGAATATCAAAGACTACCCATATTAAACTATTGTACTTGGGGGTTTACAATTGAAAGTTTGGCAATAGAACATTAGCCCCTTTGGGGTAATAATTAATCTACAATTATGTCCGTAGAGCATTACTGCTAGCTAGCGTCCTATAAACCGTTCAAATAAGAAAACATCAAAGTCGCTTATATTAACCAGTTGTCTCATCAGTGCTTTAGAAGTCCAATACCCCTCAATAGGAGGTCCCGTCTTCTTTTCGTCTGCCTTATGCCAGTAAAAACCACAAGCTCCCTTGGAGATCGACGTCCCGCTGAAGAAGTCGATCAACACATTGGCGTCATCCATTCAAAGTATAGCCCCAAGTTTTACATGGTGGATGTCATTTTATATACTGCAAAGCACTATTCTAAGTGGGCACTCTTTCTGCAGGCGGTCCTGTCTCACATTGAACAAGTAACGATGGCGGGATGAACTATATCATGCATCGGTGCTTCACAGCTGGGCATACTCCATCTATCAGCATGAGAGCATGGCGTATGGTTCAACAAACTCAAGGACGCATCAAATTTATCAGTTATGACCAGCGTGCATCTAGCTAAGTGATCTCCAGATCCTTTTTTCAATGCTTTGCGAAAAGCAGGGGATGGATTCCACGTCGAGTCTTTCCGCACCTCCCCTGATAGCTCTTGGCAGGACTTGATCTCTCACAAAGGAAAAAACTTGAAAACTGTAAGCATATATTCACCCCATTCCGTTTGACACCAGAAACTACCCCCCAGATCTTCGTCTCTTCCGTATTTATGCTTTCTCGCCTCGTTCTTGTACTTTCCACCCCACCAATAAATTTCCATTGGTTAGTTCAACAAGGGGAAAAAGCATCTACTCGAAAATTCTCAAAGGATGTTCTTTGTCTGCCTGTTTTCTTTCTCTAAACACTGACCGCCATTTCTACTTTACTGCCGATAAATACGAAATTACATTCAACAAAGAGTTGATGCCTTCTGATGTTTTAATAGAGTCAAAAGCCTTCTCATTGTCAATAAATGCCACACACAATGAGGTTCCTTCATGTGTTCAATTTGTTCTTCAATTTTTTTTTTTTTCTTTGTTTTTCCATTAGTTCTCTTAATACTTGAATATGGTCTACTGTACTGAATCCACTTCGAAATCCAGCTTGTTCTCTTGGTTGAGCTGCATCTAATTTTTTCTGCAGGCGATGTGTTAGTACTTTTGTGAAGATTTTGTATATAGCAGGTAATAAGCTAATTGGTCGGCAATTTTTTAAATCCTCTTTATCACCTTTTTTATGCAAAAGAATTACTGTTGCAGAATCCCATTGGTTTGGTATGTTACCACTGTTAAGACATTTGGTAAAGAATTTTGCAAGTATGTTTTCTACATATTCTCCAGCTTCTTTTAGGATATCTAATGTAAATTTAATAAAAGAAAAGGAAGAAGAAAACTGCAAGGAAATAATGAAGAAAATGTGTAATAATACCGGAATAAAAGTGAACACTGATATTGAAATTTCTCATAGAATGGGAAGAAATATAAATAAGTCAAACATATTAGTGAGATTTGGAAATATAGAAACAAAACAAGAAATCTGGAAAAGTAGAAAAAAATGAGACCATAGCAAAGGACATTGAGACACATGATGGAAAAATATTTATAAACGGATACCTAACAGCATACAATAAACAAATCTTAAATGAAACACTTCAGTTGAAAAGAGACAATAACGGGATATGTATGGACAGAAAATGGAATTGTAAATATCAGAAAAGATGAAACCACCAGAAAAATAGAAATAAAGCATAAAGAAGTCTTTTTAAACCTACTATGAAAAAGAAATATTGCAAGGACAGAAATAAGAAACAGCAATAAAAATAAACATTTGAAACGTCAAGAATACAAGATGTGTCCCAAACAAAGATATATCAGCAGAAAATAAACAAGACAGAGGTACTTCTGTTAAATTCTAGAAGTTTACGAAACAAATTGTACCAAATTCAGATTCTAATACAAGAAAACAATTATCCGGAAATAATAACAATAACTGAAACATGGAAAAACGAAGATAATTTGTACCAAAAAAAAAACTATATTGAATACTTAATAATAAGAAAAAAACTGGAGGTGGAATATCTATATATGGTGCAAAAGATGGTCCTGAGATAACAGTAATGGAACAATTTACCTATATAACAGATGATATTGAAACATTATGTGTAAAAACCAAGGAAAATATATATCCGGCAATATATAGACCGCCTAATAATAATATAAATAACTTCTTTATACACCTGGAAAATATTATAGAAAATATACAAAATACAAAATTAAAAATAAATATACTAGGCGACATGAATATAGATATAAACAAAAAAGTATAAATAGTAACAGAATGCTAAACCTAATGGAGAGTAAAGGATTAATGAATATAATAAATGAGCCAACAAGAATAGAAAAAAATACAGAATCCACAATAGATCTCTTCTTTACAAACTCAAATAATACAAGGGCAGAAGTACTAACATCATATTTTACCATTCATAGACCTATAATAATATCAATTAAAGAAAACTATATAAATATATATATATAAAAAAGTAAGAATACAAAGTGATAAGCAGATCACTAACTTAAAAGAAAATCTACAGTTATTAAATTGGAACCAGATATTTGAAACAATACCAGCAAATATGGAAAATAAATATGAATATTTTATTAATATTTTAAAAGATAAATTTAATGAATTTTTTCCAGAAAAGACAATAAAAATAAAACATAAGATAGAAAATAACCGGTTTAATGATAAAATAAGAAAAAAAATAAAGGAAAGAAATAAGACATAAAAAATATTTAATAACAAAAAATCAACAACAGTGAAATAAATTTATAAAAATCAGAAATGAGACAAAGAAACTGATAATTAATGAAAAAAGATCATATTATGATGAAAAATTTAAATAAAAAGATCCAAACAAAAAAAATTGGAAAATAATAAATGAAATACTGGGTAAAAAATCAAAAGATCAACAACAAATCAAACTAAATTTATTGATCAATAATAAAAATATAACAGAAGATAAAGAAGTGGCAGATGAAATGAATGGATTTTTTATTAACATTGTAAACCAATTCACGAGCGATCAAAATAATAATCACTCAAACCTACAAATAGAAAGAAATACTAAAACCTTATTTTTAAGCGACATCACATATGAAAAATTGGGAAAAGAACTAAATAAAATAAAAGAAAAAAAAGGGACCTGGATTTGATAATATGATTCCTAAGATAATAAAAATGCGTAAAGATCAACTAATAGAGCCATTATTGATAATTTATAATGAAATATTTGAAACAGAAAAAATACCAAAAATTATGAATATGTCCAAAATAGCTGCAATACATAAAAAAGGAAAAAAAATGATGGTAATAATTATCGACCAATAGCTATACTATCAATATTTGTAAAAATCTTTGAAAAATTATAAGCAATAGATTATTAAACTTTTTAGATAAGTTTAGCATAATAGATAATAATTAGCATGGATTTAGGAAGAAAAATACAACAGAAGATGTGTTAATAAAAATGATTACAAAAACACATGATAAATTGGAAAAAAATGAATACACAATAGCCATATATTTTGATCTCAGTAAGGCCTTCGACTTAATTAATAGAGAGAAATTACTAGTAAAAACTGAAAAATATGGCCTAAGAGGAAAAATAGGCAACATACTAAAAAACTATCTAGAGGATAGAAAACAAATTACAATAATTAATAATATAAAATCTGAGGAACTAGAAAATAATAATGGAATGCCTCAAGGATCAATATTAGGCCCATTGCTCTTTATATTAGCATTAAACGACATTCACATAATAAATAAAAATTTATTGATTTACGCTGGTAATATTTGCTGGATAGAAAGTGACAAAAACCTAGACAATCTATATAAAAAAAATAAATGATAGATTAAAAATAACGGAGGTTTGGTTTAAAAACAATAATTTTAGTGTAAACATAAACAAAACCAAATATTTATTATTCAAGCGTAAAAACAAAAAAAATGAAATAAAAAAAATAGTCACAAATTATGGTTAGAAAATCAAGAAATCGAACAAAATGGAAATATGAAATTCCTAGGAATAAATATTAAGGATAACCTCAGCTTGAACGAACATACAGATGAAGCAATGAAAAAAATAAAAAGAAGCTCGGGAGTAATACATAGATCAGCAACAATATTAACACCAGAGATAATGCTAAACTTATATTTTACATTAATAGAATGCCGTATTAACTGTGGTAATGTTGTTTGGGGAAAACTTAATAAAACAAATGAAAATAAAATAAATAAAATTATATAAAAAGTAATAAAGAAAATAACATTAAAAACAGGTGAATCAATTTCATCATACGAAAAAAAATATTATGTGCACAGGAAATATATGACATAAAACTACTCAAAATAATATATGAAAGAGTAAAAAAGCCCAAAATATGAAAATATAATAGAACTCAACAAAAAAATTAACTATAGTTATCGAAATATCAATAAATACATACCAAAAAGAAGTAAAACTAACAAAAGTCAGGAGAATATTAACTACATAGGAATAAAAAAAGTGGAATGAAATTCCAGAAGATATAAAAAACAGCAAAACGATGCATAAATTTACTAAGAAATTAAAAGAATACTATTTACTACAAAATTAATAGCGGTAGGGATTCATATGGAGAAATCTAAATAAAATTCCTGCATAATTGTACTTATGCAAAAAAAATATCAATTTATAAAATGATAAATGCGAATAAAATCTATTGTCTATTGCCATCATTACCAGGGGCTCTTCTTTCCTTTCTTCATACTTTTTATTGCAAACGCTACTTCCTCTTTTAAGATTTTAGGAGCTGTTCCTTCAACTATTTCAGTGTCTCTGTTTTGATTCTCTATCCACTGTTTCGTTTATGTAGTTTTCTGTAGAATTCTTCAACTGTTCTAAGTATTTCTTGTTATGGTGCCTTTCTCTCCTATTAATGCAACGATGTGTTTCTTCCCAACAGACAAGCTTCCTTTAACAATTCTAAGGCTCTTGTTGTTTTCAATGGCTTTCCTTACTAACTCACAGTTGATTTTTTTTTCTTTTTTTGTCTTTCATGCTTTTGTGCACAGTTTTACAAAGTTCTACATACTCGATCTTGCAACTGGTATTTTGATTTTCCACCTTCATATGTCTTTGCCTTTTCATTAGCTGTTTGATCTTCTCATATAATGTACTATTGTACTTTTTACATGTTACATCACCAAATTCCCCAGCAGTTTCAATTATTGTCTTACGAATATTTTCATTTGCTTCTGAGATATCAACTTTTTCAATAAGTCCTTCCAGTGCAGAAAAGAGGTTTTTTAAATCCAACTTGAATGCCTCAATATTTTTTTTCAGTTTCTTTAAATACACCCTGTTACATACTTGTTACTTAATGAGCTTCTTTCTAATTTAGCATTTAAGTTCACTTTACATCTCACCGTTCGATAACCACTTCCAGTATTAAATCTGTTCAGAACACTGCAATCTTCAATAATTGATTTCTTGTTTGCCAGGTTATAGTCAATTTTGCTGGTTCCATGTCCATTTTCATTGTGGTTTCTTCTTGAAAAATAAATTCATGATAATATTCTCAGCTTCTGAAAATTTGACGAATTGATCGCCACGTTCATTTCTCTCCCCATATCCATATTTACCAACCGATGTCTCTCCTTATTCCTGTTGTCCAACTCTTGCATTAAAATCCCCCATGATGAGCTTGATGTGTTGTTTCCCCTTAGTGTGTAACTGTTCGATTTCTTCATAAAATTCTTCAACCTCTATAGTTATAGTATGTTTGATGTTGGTGCATATGCCTGTACTATCTGACGTTGGTATCGCTGAATTAGTTGAACAAAGAGCCTCGCTGCTCGATCAGACATGCTTTCAACTTCAAGAAGGTAGTCTGTAATTCTTCTGTTGATTAAGAAGTCAACACCACTTGTTCTTCCAGTTTCCATTCCTCTATAATTAAACAAATAAAAGCTCCACAAACTCTTCTCCTTTTCTTCTGACCTCACTAAGTCCTATAATGTCCCATTTGATCTCTTTAAGTTCTTTTTCCAATTCCTGAAGTTTTGCTTCAGAAGAAAGGGATCATCCCTTATACATAGCCAAGGTCAATAACAAACGGCAGTCTGGGCCATTCCAGTGATTCTTATCATCTCCCTGCTTTCCTACCACACTGACCACTGCCTTGATTAGGAGCACTCCAGCACCTGGAGACTAGTGGACCATGATTGTTGGTGTGTAAGCATAGTGGAGGAATTAGCCATCATTTCACCACGCTGGTTAGACGGATTGGTGAATTAGCCTTCACCTTCCCCCTTTCTATTCGTGCAGCAAATAATAATTTGCTTCATAAATTGAAAGCCCGGCCCGCACCACTTGAAGGCGTGGTAGAACCAGGGTTTAAGCTGAGTTAGTTTTTTTTTTCACATTTTGCGAAAAATTTTAATACCACTTTAAGCACAAAAAGTGAAAGCCCTGAAAATTGAAAAATTTCACAATTTTATGCTGGCTGCCACCATCAGCGATCACAAGCATAAATTTGAAGAAAACAACGTACTGTCAGAATAGAATATTTTCAAGAAATTTGTAGATGCCCAATGTAAAGTGTTTTAATTTTTGCGGTTACTACAGTTTTTGAATCAAAAT
>QLNU02014780.1:0-10106 GCA_006491805.2 Dysdera silvatica | reverse complement strand
TGTATGTGCGTAAGTATCATTATCCTGGTCTCATGGGCCGTATCGGAGGGCCCGGAGCCCTGTTCTTTTTCTAGGCTGCTATTAAAGTTACGACTACAATATTCCATATTCAGAGAGAGTATGTGAGGGCACACTTGAAATGTCGCAAGTCAGGGCCGTATTAGGAGGCCCGGAGCCACCATCCTTTTTTTAGGCTGCTATTAAAGCTACAACTACGACATTCTGTATTCAGAGAGCGTACGTGAGGCTACTTGAAATGCTGCATGTCAGGGTTGTACACGGGAGGCAAATGTAATTATGCAAATCATAATTATTTAATATTAAATAATTATATTATAATTAAGCAATTTAATTAAAATATTAGTAAATAATTATGATTTACATAATGACATTTGCCAAGCCTAACTGTCATTCCTTGTTTCTGCGTGCCCTTAAATACATGTAAAGTGCCTTTTTTATATTCTGATATGCCCTTAAAGTTCAAAATTCCCCCCTTTTATTTTTAGACTAGCGCCCTGCCCCTTTTTAAGTCTAGGATGATCTCTGCTTAAAGAACAAAGCAGAAAAACTTATTTATTAAAAAATAAACTATAAAATAATTTTCAGATTGAAGAAATTATAGTAATATAAAGAATTACTTTACCAGTTTGCGCTTAGCTCCTCCTACTTCATTTACAATTTGCACAGAATTTGCCAGAAGACGAATTTTTTCAGGGGCTGATGATGTACGAAACCCTTTGCGATGACGTCTTGCTTCCCCACGCGTCAATGAAAGTGACTCTATTTTATGGCAGTTTTTATCAGGAGAAATTAATGCAGCAACAATAACTTCAGGTGCAGGAGAACTTCCAACGTTTTCTTGCAATTTGTCAGAAGAACTTCCTTTTTCTGAACAGATACTATCAGTAGGCCTCAATGAAACAGTACTGCTTGAATGATGCCTATGCAAAATTAAGAACAACTGCATTGTTAGCAAGCAGGTAATTACACAATAGAAATTTTTTAATTTAAAGAAAAGTTAAATTGTATGTAATTTCTATAGAATTAACTTTTCCACAACATACTTTTTAAATTTATCCTACACTTATAAGCAACAATTAATTCTGAATACATTTACTGTGTTAACACTATTTTTAAGTGGTAAAAGTATGAAATACATGTTGAAGTAATAAAATTTTTTAAAGAAATTACTTTCTGTTCAATGTGTGAAAAGGTTCTTACATGGATGCAAATAACTTACGTTATAAGCAAACTGAATTAAGGCTGCTAATTATAAGCCCTGCAACATGCATTCATTGAAAACTTGCTTTCGCTTAGCATATAAGCAAACTGAGTAATCCCATAGCAATATATATTGCTTTCTATTTATGAGGCAAATTAATATTTGCTGCACGGATAGAAAGGCGGAAGGGGAGGGCTAATTCACCAACCCGTCTAGCCAGCGTGGTGAAATTATGGCTAATTCCTCCATTATGTTGACACACCAAAAACCATGGCCCCTAGTCTCCAGGTGCTGGAGTGCTCCTGATCAAGGCAGCGGTCAGCGTGGCATGAAAGCAGGGGGTGCTAAGAATCACTGGAATGGCCCAGGCTGCCGTTTGTTATTGACCTTGGCAACGTATAATGGACGATCCCTTGCTTCTGAAGCAAAACTTCAGGAATTGGAAGAGGAACTTGAAAAGATCAATTGGGACATTATAGGACTCAGTGAAGTCAGAAGAAAAGGTGAAGAATTGGTGGAACTTAAAAGCGGACATTTGTTTTATTATAGAGGAACGGAAACTGGAAGAACAAGTGGTGTTGGCTTCTTAATCAACAAAAGAATTAAAGACTGTCTTCTGGAAGTTGAAAGTACATCAGATCGAGCAGCGAGGCTTGTTGTTCAACTAACCCAGCGATACCAACTTCAAATAGTACAGGTATATGCACCAACATCAAGCCATACCGACGAAGAGGTTGAAGAATTTTATGAAGAAATCAAAGAGTTACACACCAAAGGGAAACAACATATCAAGCTCATCATGGGGGATTTCAATGCAAGAATTGGACAACAGGAACAAGGAGAGACATCGGTTGGTAAATACGGATATGGGGAAAGGAATGAACGTGGCGATCAACTCATCGAATTTGCAGAAGCTGAAAACCTTAGCATCATGAATTCATTTTTTAAGAAGAAACCGCAAAGAAAATGGACATGGAAACACCCAAATGGGGGAACTAGTGAAATTGACTATATCCTGGCAAACAAGAAATCAATTATTGAAGATTGCAGTGTACTGAACAGATTTAATACTGGAAGTGATCATCGAATGGTGAGATGTAAAGTGCACTTAAATACTAAATTAGAACGACAGAAGCTCATTAGGAAACAAGTAAGTAAGAGGGTGGATCTAATGAAACTGAAAGTAAATACCGAGGCATTCAAGTTGGAATTAAAAAATCGCTTTTCTGCACTGGAAGGACTTATTGATGAAAGTGATATCTCAGAAGCAAATGAAAACATTGTTAAGACAATAGTTGAAACTGCTGGGGAAATTGGTGGTGTAACCTGTAAAAAGCACAATAGCAAATTATCTGAGAAGACGAAACAGCTCATGAAAAGGCGAAGAGATATGAAGGTGGACAATCGAAATACCAGTTCCAGGATTGAGTACATAGAACTTTGTAAAACTCTGCGCAAAAGCATGAAAGAAGACATAAGAAAATTCAACTGTGAGCTAGTAAGGAAAGCCATTGAAAATAACAAGAGCCTTAGGGTTGTTAAAGGAAGTTTATCTGTTGGGAAGAAACACATCATTGCATTAAAAGGAGAGGATGGCACCGTAACAAGAAATAGGGAAGAAATACTTAGAAGAGTTGAAGAATTCTACAAAAAACTATATGAAAGTAACAGTGGATTAAACGAAGACACTGAAATAGTCGAAGGAACAGCTCCTAAAATCTTAAAAGAAGAAGTAGCATTTGCAATAAAAAGTATGAAGAAAGGAAGAGCCCCTGGCGATGATGGTATTACATTAGATATCCTAAAAGAAGCTGGAGAATATGTAGAAGACATACTTGCAAAATTCTTTACCAAATGTCTTAACAGCGGTAACATACCAAACCAATGGGATTCTGCAACAGTAATTCTTTTGCATAAAAAAGGTGATAAAGAGGATTTGAAAAATTACCGACCAATTAGCTTGTTACCTGCTATTTATAAAATCTTCACAAAAGTGCTAACACATCGCCTGCAGAAAAAATTAGATGCAGCTCAACCAAGAGAACAAGCTGGATTTCGAAGTGGATTCAGTACAGTGGACCATATTCAAGTATTAAGAGAATTAATTGAAAGAACACATGAATATGAACTTCCATTGTGTGTTGCATTTATTGACTATGAGAAGGCCTTTGACTCTATTAAAACATCAGCAGTCATCAACTCTTTAAGATCAACAGACATTGAGGATGTGTACATTGACATGGTGAAACGTGTGTATAAAAATGCAAGTGCAAAATTTCGGTTACATAAAGATACCGAAGCTATCAAAATTGGTAAAGGTGTGAGGCAGGGAGATACCATTTCTCCAAAACTTTTTACTTCAGCTTTACAGATGATTTTTCAGCAGATAAATTGGAATAACAAGGGAATAAAAATAAATGGTGAATATTTAAATCATTTGCGGTTTGCTGATGACATTGTTATTTTTTCAACGAACCCATCAGAACTCCAAGACATGGTACAGGAGCTCTCAACTAGAAGTAAAGAAGTTGGACTCAAGATGAACCTACAAAAAACTAAGATCATGTTCAATAATTTCGTAGAGGAAACAAAAATACAAGTTGACAACATTGAGCTAGAAATTGCTGATTCATATATTTACCTTGGCCAACTGATTTCAATGGATGGCAATATTATGAAAGAACTCAACAGACGTATTAAACTTGGCTGGAGTGCATTCGGACGAACCAGTTTTATCCTGAAGGGGAAATTGCCTTTGTATCTAAAAAGAAAGGTCTTCAACCAGTGTATCTTGCCGGTCCTCTCTTATGGATCAGAGACATGGAGTCTAAAAATTGCAGCAATACGAAAGTTACAAACAACCCAAAGGAGCATGGAGAAGTGAATGCTTGGAATAACTAGGAGAGATCGAAAAAGAAACAGGTGAGAGAGCAAACTAGAGTAGAGGATATTATTGTTAAAGTAAAAAGACTGAAATGGCGATGGGCTGGGCATATCGCAAGAAGAACTGATCAACGATGGACAACAGAAATTCTGAACTGGATTCCAAGAGACCACCGAAGACCTAGAAAACGTCCTCAAACTAGATGGGTGGATGAAATAAGAAAAGAGGTTGGGGTGACGTGGAAACGAATGGCCCAGGATAGACTTGTGTGGAAAGCATTTGGAGAGACCTTCATCCAGCAGTGGATAGATAATGGTTGAATATGATGATGATGATATATATATATTAAATATGTTAAAATCTGTTCAGTACGCTGCAATCTTCAATAATTGATTTCTTGTTTGCCAGTATATAGTCAATTTCGCTGGTTCCTCCATTGGGGTGTTTCCATGTCCATTTTCTTTGCGGTTTCTTCTTAAAAAATGAATTCATGATGCTAAGATTTTCAGCTTCGGCAAATTCTATGAGTTGATCGCCACGTTCATTCCTTTCCCCGTATCCGTATTTACCAACCGATGTCTCTCCTTGTTCCTGTTGTCCAATTCTTGCATTAAAATCTCCCATGATGAGTTTGATGTGTTGTTTCCCCTTGGTATGTAGCTGTTTGATTTCTTCATAGAATTCCTCAACCTCCTCGTCGGTATGGCTTGATGTTGGTGCATATGCCTGTACTATCTGAAGTTGGTATCGCTGGGTTAGTTGAACAACGAGCCTCGCTGCTCGATCTGACGTGCTTTCGACTTCAAGAAGGTAGTCTTTAATTCTTTTGTTGATTAAGAAGCCAACACCACTTGTTCTTCCAGTTTCCGTTCCTCTATAATAAAACAAATGTCCACTTTTAAGTTCCACCAACTCTTCACCTTTTCTTCTAACTTCACTGAGTCCTACAATGTCCCATTTGATCTTGTCTAGTTCCTCTTCCAATTCCTGAAGTTTTGCTTCAGAAGCAAGGGATCGTCCATTAAACGTAGCCAAGGTCAATAACAAACGGCAGCCTGGGCCATTCCAGTGATTCTTAGCACCCCCTGCTTTCATGCCACACTGACCGCTGCCTTGATCAGGAGCACTCCAGCACCTGGAGACTAGGGGCCATGGTTTCTGGTGTGTCAACATAATGGAGGAATTAGCCATAATTTCACCACGCTGGCTAAACGGGTTGGTGAATTAGCCCTCCCCTTCCGCCTTTCTATCCGTGTAGCAAATATTAATTTGCCACATAAATAGAAAGCTCAGCCTGCACCACTTGAAGGCGGGGTAGGACACTAGGTTACTGGCCTGGCCGGTTCCACACATCGTCACATACGTTCAGCGTGTGGGTCTCCTTCCAGTTAGATACCAGCAACCCTTTTGCAGGCCATATATATATATATGTGTGTGTGTGTGTGTGTGTGTGTGTGTGTGTGTGTGTGTGTGTGTGTGTGTGTGTGGTTTTAAATTTAAGAGAAAAAAAAAGAGTACTTTGACCACAGTAGTGAAGACAGCACTCCTATTAGATTTCTGAAAATTCAAAGACCTGATCCCAAATTTTGGTTTTTGGGAAATTTATTCTATTCTTTCCCAATATGATCATATCAACATTGGCCAAACATGCAGATCCCTTCTAATTTGTCTAAAAGGAGATGGTGCTTACATTCGAAAACAAGAACTCCATAGATCTATTTTGGCTAAACCCTTGTGGGAATCCAGCTACAAATTTTTATTTCATAAAGCGCGACTAACCCAAAAGGTTTCCTCTCCATGTAACCTCAATATTTTTAAGGCCATGCAGATATGGCCGTTAATGACCAGTTGTCATCTAATTTTATTTCTCTGTTTTTGGAAAACTCCCTCCCCATTTCGAACAATAATTCTATGTCCAGTGTTTCTACTGCTACATAGCCAGGGCCACCAAGAGCAGGCCCGGGCCTCGAAACAACAGTAATTCCGTGCCCCATGAAAAACGAACATGCGCGTATCGATAGAAATAGTTTATTTTTTCTCTAACATAATGAGAAAATTGAATTAGAACGATGCACTATTTGGTAAATAGAAAATAAGAGTTGTTTAACAAGAAAGGACGACAGCAGAATTTAAAGAGTCTCGGATTCAATTTAATTCACAGAGGCACTTTGCAAGCCTTACGACTTGCAAATGTATCTATTATTTGGGAAAGATCACAATGTCTGGCTGGCTCAGCCTCAATTGACAATAAGCCTAAAACAAAATTCAGCTTTGACCCATAGTTGACCGTAACACACTTTTTATCCTTGATAGGCAACTAAAAAATCGTTCTGCTTGAGCCACAGTCACGGGAATTGTACAAAACAACCTCAAAGCAATAACTATTTTGGGAAATAGTGATTTAAGATTCAGATGGTTTATTTTGTTGAGCAATTGTATAGGTGAAAAATTTCTTTCCTGTATGTTTGCATCATATATCGATTTCAGATGTATTAATTCTTCAGAGAGCTGCTCGCTGACATCTTTATATTTGTTTTGTAGTTTTCTTACCTTTTCCCCGAATTCGTACTTCATTTAAGTCATGAAATAACCACAGCACATTGAATAAAGTTTTTTTTTTTTTCATTGCATCAAATCGTAATGCCACCAATAACACTGTCTAATAGAACATTAAACACATCAAACTTGAATACTTCAGTTGCTGTCATTGTCGATTCTTCAGCATTTCTTTTCCTCTTTCTTTGTCGTCGATCTGAAAATTCAGCTTGCATATTTAAATTTACAGCTACAAGCTTACATTCATTTAGGATTGCCTCCCAACTGTTTCTAATCTTTTTCAAATCTATAAGGAGACTGGAAAAATTTGCTACTTTGTTATCGATGGTAGAATTTCAAGCTTGTAAGACTGTACTACGGTAGTTTATATATGACAAAACTTTGAACCAAACTGTTGCCATCACGAGGCATTCAAATGACTCCATATATGTCTTTATACCATTTAAATCTGCTTAAGTGTCTGCAGTTAGATTAAATTTTAGCACCATGTCAATTGACTCCTTTATTGAAGGAAGCTTTTGTGCAAATGGTTTCACACACTCAGTTCGAGCACACCAACGTGTGTTGGATATGGAATGAAGCGAACAGTCCTTATTTTTTTTTGCAAAATTTGCCATCTCGGAGGATTGCTACTAAATATGTTACACAATTTCTGTACAACACCAAAAAATGTTATTACTTTAGGACAACATTATGCCGCATGAACACCAGAAATTCAGAGAGTAACAAGCGCAAGGAGAAAAAATGGCCAAGGGGTTCATTTCCAAAATTTGAGTTTGAACGCCCTTGTATGTATCACTCATGTTAGAGCCATTGTCGTATCCTTGTGCACGGCACTCACTTATTGGGATATTGCGTTTTTTAAGTGTTCAAAGAATCAAACTTGTAATAACATCTCCTGTTTTCTTATTGTAATCTACAAATTCTATGACTCTTTCAAATATTTTATATTCATTCGTTTCTCTGTTTGTAAGAATGTAACGCAAAATGAATGTTGGTTCCATATGATCAGAATCTGGCGTTGCATCTACAATTATAGAAAAGTATTTTGCAACTTCTCTTTCCTTTAAAATGCAGTTAAGGACTTTTTCAGCACAGCATTAAATAAATTCATTTTGAATTTCGGCTGACAAATAATGAACCTGTATTCTTTTGCCTTGAATTTGCAATTCCTTCACTTTTTTCAAGTGCTCGTCAAGGAGAGGATCTGAATGACTTATGATTTCCAGCATCCCTAAGAAATTTCCATTTCTTCAATCACCAATCAAGTTGTCGCTTCCCCTGAAAGCTGATCCACATTCGGAAAGAAACAGAATTACTTTTTATTTATTTATATAAATCGAACACTATACAGATTAAATCGAACAACAATATTAGTCAAGGTTTATTGGCGTAGTGATACCAGCGCCGATGTTATGGCGTGATTAGATGGTGAAACGTTCGAAAGAAAATAAATATTTCCGCGTTCCATGGAACGTGGAAGGTCGTGGGTTCATATCCCACCGAACGCAGAAATATTTATTTTCTTTCGAACGTTTCACCATCTAATCACACCATACCATCGGCGCTGGTATCACTACGCTAATAAACGTTGATTTATATTGTTGTTTAAACATAATTACGTCCCGAATCGCCGTAGTAAGTCTTTCCATACTTGTGTTTCACTTTTTATTTTGTGCAATAACAAAAAATTCACTGTCTTGTTTTTTTTTAAATTGCTCTGTAAATTTCGCCGTTGTACATAACACGCTTTGTGATTGTTGCTGCTTTCATGCTCAGGTATTTTGTCATATAGCTTTTGGAAGGTCCCTAGCCAATTTCTGCAGCAAAAATAGACCTCTGCAGTTCAAATAATTTGCAAAATAGATAACATGGAAAGCAAAATAAAGCTTGTTTGGTTTCATTCCAAACTAACCAGTCCCGAGGAACTACTTCATCATTCCTTAAATGACAATTCAGCATGTAAATGGGAAATTTCATTCTGTCATGGTCAGGAGGAAAAATCGCTGGGTATGGTTCTGGCCCTTATCGAACAGTGTCTTCTATTTCGTCAGTAGTGAAGTATGATTTTAGAAGACCAATATCAAAATTTAATTTCTCATTATTTTGTTCATTTTTGGCCACTAACAATGTTATTCCCATTAAGCAAGAAGCAGAACACAGTTCATTTGCATCAGATTTACTTCCTCTTGCAGCTGCATATGTGCTTGGTTTTGATGATTTACATTCAGCATTGTGTTCAATTCCATAGTCAAATGCACTTGATGCACAATAGCCACTTTCATTATTATTGCTGTCTTCAATTGAGATATTTCTAGTTTGATTTTCAGGTAAATGAGGAGAGATGGTGACCCCTAAACTTTGAAGAGTTATTCGACCTTTAACAGATTCTTTCTCTTTTGCATCTTGTTCTCTACTTTTTTGTGTGCCAGATTTATGATTGTAATTCATAATGAACAAGAATAAACACAACCTAAGGTTTAAAAAACATTATTTCCGTAATAGTTATAATACATATTGAAACATTTTTGAGAAAATATGAAATTGAGGATAGAAAGAGGCCCCAAGCGCGGGGCCCTGCAAAATGCATCATGTTATGCCAAGGCTGCGGGAGGTTTATCCTCTCATATCTTACCTCAGGGAAGACGTTTTGCATTTTAAACTTTATTTCATGCAAAAAAAAAAAAAAGTTGGGAAAACCCCTACTAGTAAGTGGTGCCCAAACTTTGTTTGCGTCTGGGGCCCCTAATTCATAATCAGCCACTGATAACAGCTAAAATTTATAAACAAAACAGGTAATTTAAAATTATGAATTGTTTTGGTTGCTAGTTAATGAAAATAGCATGAAAGGCTCCTACCTTTTCCTTGGCGCAGTATAGCCCAGATGCTCTTGCGCCATAAAAAAGCCAAACAACCAACCATCCTACCTTTTCCTTGTACCTGAAAAAGGTGGCTATACATGAATTTAAGAAGAAACGATAATCGTGCTTTAATTTTCTCAACTGACTTCAGTACAAAGACTACAGGAAAATAAAATATTGAGAAAACACATTACAGCAAGAACTTCTTTCTGGTACTGGTGCAGCCATCTATGTGGTGGAATGTAAACTAAACTTAAATGTTTTTTTAACATCTGTTTGAAAGCCCCGAGCCTAAAAATACTTTTCTTTCCAGTATTGCTATTACCGACAAGAAGATAAGAAAAAGTTATACAACAAAATCAAAAATAATAACTGGATAATGACTTTTTTGAAAAAAAAAATTCCAGGCCCATCCTGGTCCCGGGAAATTGCCCCGGCAGTTCCCCTATCATCAGCCTTGATCACGGCATATTTCATCCCATTCAGAATAGTTTTTATAATACCAGGAATGTTTCTTTTCAAACTCATGTTTTACTACCAGAGACGTTTCTTCAAATTCATATTTCACTACCAGGGACATTTC
>QLNU02014778.1:618-22294 GCA_006491805.2 Dysdera silvatica | reverse complement strand
AAAACTTGTATGATCTGAAAGATGAATAACAGAAAATTAAATATTGAACAATAATTAGAGAAGATTTAATGCTAAATTAAAAATAATCCAAGAAGGCAGGATTCTATTAAATATTTACGAAGTGAGTGCTTAAAAAATATAAGTGAATTTAAGATTTTGAGTGTGTGAGGTAGAAGATTCCATATCTAAGGACCAAAACTGCCCATGCGTGCCAAACAAGATTTGTTCTAGAGTTATCTGTTGTTGTTTTAGTTGTTATCTGTTTTTGAAAAAATAAATAAATAATTTAAAAAAGAAATCCATTTTGTAGAAGAAGGAAAAGACGACGACCGTAAATAAGCTGAACCGTGGACTAGAATGCATGTTCCGACTTTCGTAGAGTCCTGCGATATTCTACGCTTTCATAAGTCGAGGAGTAATTATAGTTTCGTTGACACAATGCGGCGCTCCAGTAATGAACGCCGCTTTCTTACTAGTGTTGGCTGGGTTCGATTCCTGTTAAGCTCGGCTGTATATAAAGGTGTCGAGGTGTGGAGGTCCCGTTAAGTTGCCCATCCCATAAAAAAAATGACCCATGGGACAATCGGGACGTAAAAAATGCGATGCTTCTTTTTCTCCTATAACAGAAAGTTCTACTTTGAGTTGCGCCATAAAAATACAACCAACTATCTAGTTTAAGCTAAAAAAAACGTGGCTGTCGGAATTACCATGTATAATTATTCCCCACGAAAAAATACAAAAGACTCGCCCCGGAGGCTTTTCTGCTTTGACCATTATGTGGTAATTGTGTTATCCCTGGGTAGGGTAATACCATCGTACAACCTATATGCACGGAGAAAGGGAGCTTCGTTCCCGGTTTTCGATGGCCTAGCGGTTAAGGCGTTCCGGGCTCAACGGAGAGGCTCTATCTCGAATCTCGTGGAAGACGCCTCTTTTTCTCCTCCTATAATAAAAAGCTCTAGTTCGAGTCAAAATACGCGGGTGTCGGAATTATCACGTGTAAAAAAATGCAAATTAATAAAATGTGGTCTTGGGGACGATTCTTGAACTCTGTCCGGTAAGGTCAAGTCTATGTGTGTTCAGTCTGGGGCGGACTGGGTTCTCTCAAAGGGCGTATACTTTGGATTTTTGGAGGGCGCGAGCCCTATCGCTCATGAGGGCGCACCAGCTGGGAGGGGGGGGACGATGATCCGGCGGCCCAGTCCACCCCTGTGTGCAGTGATTTGGTGGTCACGTTACACTGTCTGTCCCATTTCAGGTAACTTTTCGTACAGTCATGGGATATAAACCTGCAAGGACTACAGAAGAATGTTACGATTGAGCAAAGGATAGTGGTTACATGATTTTTTTTTGTTAAAATTTGCAAATTTTTTTCTTAACATAGGACATCGATTACCTCTCACGAGATGTTTTCATCGGAAAAAATACATAATCGATTAATCAGTGATCTTTTGCGATTTGACTCTAGCGTCCTTGTGTTGTGTATGAAGGTCGGTGTAAAGACTTGGTATTGATGAAAATAATTGGTACAATCATTCAATGAGCTTCGCGGGGAGTCCCTTGCCTTAACTTGGCCCCATACGGGAGGCTGTATTAAAGACTTTTGACAATTTTTGCTTCTGATGAATATGAAATAGACGAAATTTTACCACCCACCGACGTTATAGTGGCATTTGGCCTATGCGTAATGGCAATTGGCAAGGGAAATTGAACCACATGTGGTACGAGCAATTACGCATTGAAACATGCGAGCATATGTCAAAGTGATTGCTTTGCAGATCGTTTTCTAGAACGTAGTGGTCGTTTTCAGTGGCTTTATTGCCAATAAAGCATTTTTATTGGCGAGAGACGATTTCGCAAGTACTTTTCTTACGAGAGTTTGCCTGTCAAATCATGGACATTGCGTATTTTGTGGCAAACCCTCATTTATGAATGGGCACGTTTGGCGAGTGCTCAGGTCTCATCCGAATTTTTAAAGGCGCCAAATTTTGAAAGGTGGCTCACTTTTTTTCAGTTTGTCTGCTAGTGATGTGCAAAGCCACCACAACGTGTCACTAACCGACCGAATCAGTGTGACCATTTTGCCCATCTCGTAGAAATGGGCAGAGTCGTTCACTCTTTCGGTCAAGAAATAATTTCGCCCATTTCTGTCTATTGTAAAATCCCGTCGATTCCTCCCCACCCCCTTGTGATAGCATTCCACCCCAAACGTCTGATTTTTATCATATCATATGTGTTCGTTCATAAAATATCGTTATTTTATCTTATAATACACATAAGGCAATCATTCCCCCTCCCCACATATCTCGTGATTTTCCCAGAGCTTTTGAGGAGGGAAGGCGATCGACGGAATTCTACTTGTTACCTTTAATAGAAAATTCTCATTATAAGCGTCGCGCCCTTACAGCGTCCGCGAGTTTTTATCGCATTTGGAGAAGGTTTCCTGAAAACTGCTGTGCCCAGGGCATCGTTCAGGAAAATTTCGGGGTATTTTTGCAAATGTCAACCCGAAGCAAATAATTACTTTAACCTTTTAATGTATTCAAAATATTGCATATATTTCAATTCTAGGGCGGGACAAATGACCCCCCCAACCCTCCCCAAACGACACCCATGCTGGGCGTCTAGCATCCCAGATCCGGGCTTGCTTGATCGGTCTGTCGAGTTCCCTTTGTTCAAATTTGGGCTTGTTGGGTTGTGTTCGATTCAGTGGCGTAAGAAAGGGGGGGTCTCGGGGGGTTCAATCCCCCATTAGATATTAAAATACACCATCTTTTCTAAGTCCACAGCACATAATCTTCTTTAAAACATAACTTGAGTCCCCCACCCCTCATGAGTTTTGAATTACTACCCCACTGGTTCGATTCCCAGGAAGTTTGGTTGTGTGGAAACGTTTAGTGGTCACTTGAACTCGTCTGTCCCGTCCTGTATGATTCCAACAGCAGTTATCCCATGGAACTGCCTTTTGCAATGCAGTGTAGGGACGAATTTCTAAAGAAGCACGCAAGGCACCTAATATGACGGAACTCTTCGAGAGGCAGTTGCGGAAGGCTCGAAAGTAAAATTTTATAAACTCAACGATATTGAAAAAGACGTTCTTTAGTACAAGTAGTAGACAAATACAGAATAAATATGAGTTTAATAGCTGTGTTCACATAAATCGCTCGTAAATATGGTAACGTAAACTGGCATAATACCAGGTTTCGAGCGCTTTTTACCTGGCATACCTAATAATTCTGGCTGCGCATTTTAAGGGCAGTAGCGTAAAATATGGAGGGGCTTTGGAGTTCAGTACCCCCCTCCCCCCATTGGGTATTAAAACAGATTTTCTCTAACGCTTCATTACTCCATCTTTAAAGCCACTTAATCCTCCCCCATAATCTTTGAATTGTTACGTCACTATTTAAGGGGGGGGGGGTAGCTGAGAGCCTGACAATTATTAGCTGTTATATAATATTATTAGTTTGAATAATATGTGAAAAATCACCTTTCCATCTAAAAAGTTAATAGATCTGTTTTTTGTTTTTTTTTAATTCTTTCCTTTGTAAGGAAGATGTCATCAATTTTCCCTCAAATCTGACACTGCTATAGTCGACAGACACAGGGAGGAGGTCACAGGGGCCACGAACTGCCAAAAATATATTTTTTCACTGTAAAAAATTCCAACTTTCATGATAAATGAAGGGTGTTATTCCAAGACCATGGCAAATTCTCTCCTTGACCCCCCCCCCAAATGAAATATCTGTGTATGTCCCTGGTTACAGTTATTAACATAGGGGTTTCAAATTTATTGGGGAAGGAAGGCAAGCACATAATTATATGCATTAATACATTACAGTGTGTGTGATTGGCGCAGTATAGCCCAGATGCTCTTGCGCCATAAAAAAGCCAAACAATCAACAATGTGTGTGAAATTTCAATTTATTTTAAATTATTACATAAAAAGGTTAAACACTGGTAAAATAGCAATGAAAAAGATCACTCAAGCTTTCGGACGCATCAGCAGCAGTCCTTCATCAGGAGTAATGATTGTTGGTACTCGAGGCCCCACAGGTCCGTATAACTCTACGCCTATGGTTACAGTAACTTTGTAATTATGGCTTTTGGGGTCCCCGAGCATAATTTGAATTATAATGCAGACTGTTGGGTGAACTTACCCTAACCCACAGGACACGTTAAGCTTTCGATCTCGTCCCAAGCGGAATTCCACATCCCTGAAAATTCGTATTTACAGCCGTTGAAATCCTTTACGTCGTCATTTCATTCAGGTGATTGCTTGCGGGCATTCTACAGTCCGTTTGCGAAAGTTGACCAATGGTACCATTAGAATTCACGGGAGCTGACGTCACAAAAGCGCTAGTTCATTACAGCAGAGGGTGGGATGTCATTACAGAACTGGTTTTTGGCGAATGTTTGAGCCAAAAACCAGTTCTGAAATGACGTCCTCCCCTCTGCTGTAATGAACTAGTCCGTTTGTGACGTCAGCTCCCGTGAATTCTAACGGTACCATCGGTCAACTTTCCGCGAATGAACTATACACTGCTGTTCAAAGTTAAAGGGCAATTTGCTAAGAGTTTTTGAAGTTTGCACGGAGCACTATCATTTGTGCTTTTTATGCTTCCACTTGTGTACAGGGATGTCTTAACGTTTGCAGGGGGGGGGGTTCTTGATCATCGTTTTGGGCCCTTTCTGCACCAACTTTTAGATTTCCAAGATTTTACGATAAAAGAATATAACAAACTTTGCGAATTTGTGGGGCCTCAATTCGAGTTTCGGCCCTGGGGCCCAGTTCTACCCGTCAAGACGGCACTGTATTTATACAGTGGATGCAATGATTATATTAAACCCAGACCTTCTGAAATTAGGGATTAACTGCTTTACCCATTAACGTAAAGTTTTCCAAATTATTGGGGCTCAAGCAAATATAATGTACATTTATACATTGCAATTTATTTCAAGCTATTGGGAGGGTTCAAGGGCCGTATAACTCTGGGCCTATGATTTTTTCTCACATTGCTATTTTGTCTTCGTAGCGCCATGAAATAGGTTCGATTTTGCAGACCACCCTTTAAATTTGAATACTAGTTTATTCTGATGCTCTTTCATCCCATTTGAAGTCTTTATTTTGCGTATGGTGGTCTAACCAATCAAAAACACCATCTCCTGCAATCGTTCATATTGCAATAACAGACTGCTTCGCCATAACCTCTTATGGAAATACAGTGCCGCCAATGCAGACAACTTTTTCAAACCATCATTCATCATAGAAAAGAAGCAACAAAATCAGAAGTAGGGGGGAACTGAGAGTTCTACGGCACTGGTCCGCGTGGTTCCGAGCTGGTCGAGGTGATTTGGGTGGTCCCAAGCTAGTTCGGTAAGTAGGTGGCATAGGTGGCTGGCGACTTCGGGTTTGTACGAACATTTATTGACTTTTTTTTTTTTTTTCATTTTTTAAAACTTTTTCTAAATTTTTTAACTTTTCTATTTTTTTCTTTTTCTAAACTTTTTCTTGGGCCCACTTGGACCAGCTTGGGACCATCCGGACTAGTGCCGTAGAACCCTAAGTTTCCCCCTACCAACAGACTTATAAGGGGAAACAAATAGATGTAAAAATTACACAAATTTTATTGGTGCAGTTAATTTATATTTAATAAGTGCTAATGAGCATGTGTCGATGAAGGTTATGGAGGACGTGTCGATGTAACCGCTGAAGAGTATATATATATATATATATATATATCAGTAAACATTGAAAAACCCGTAACCATAACCGCTAAGGGATTTATACGACGGGCAGAGAATTGATTTAAGCCTGAAATTCGTGTAACTATTGTCTCTACCCTTGCAAAATAAATTGTATGCATATTTTGGAAAATATAAATTTGCAATTTCCTCATAAAATCAGGAATTCCGCGACAGACAATGCCACGTTTTAAGACGTGTTCGGTCGACTGCTTTTATGTGGCGTTTCACTGTCATCCATTGTTTTCAGAACCTATTTTTGTGGACAAATGCCACAACTCGAAATTTTCGTTTCGAAACGTGGGGTCCATGCTATCTAGCTGATGTTGGATACATACCTAGCTACGCTTCAGGTGAAACGCAACTGTTGTTAACACAGGTGTAGTGTCGTTATGTTTGACACATCTTTACATGGATGCCCTTTTCGGTACTTTCTGAGGATTTATTAAAAAGAATATTGATGTCATAAATCTTCCTTGCGGTGTAATAATCGTGTGTGTATATATCTATATATCTATATCTATCAACAACAGAAATTCTGGACAACAGTAGGACAACAAATCAGGACAACAGAAATTCTGAACTGGATTCCAAGAGACCACCGAAGACCTAGAAAACGTCCTCAAACTAGATGGGTGGATGAAATAAGAAAACAGGTTGGGGTGACGTGGAAACGAATGGCCCAGGATAGACTTGTGTGGAAAGCATTTGGAGAGACCTTCATCCAGCAGTGGATAGATAATGGTTGAATATGATGATGATATATATATATATATATATATATATATATATAGGAATATATATGGAGTTATATCTCTATAACCCCCGATGTGAGCCTGTATACGTTCCCGTATGAACTTTCTGCATACGCCTATGGTCATTGCAACAAAGAAACGAAATAACTGTTATTGGTAAAAGCAGTACAGAAATGAAATCTATGTTAAAATAAATAGGTGATGAAAGCATCACAATGCATTCGAATATAGTAAGACCGTCTCTTCAGTAAGTGTCAGATAGAGAGCGAATTCTGTAGTGAGTATCAAATGAGAGCGAATTCTCTAGTGAGTATCAATCAGATGGAGACCGTATACTCTAGTGAGTATCAGATGGAGAGCGAATTCTCTAGTGAGTATCAGATAGAGCAAGTTTTCCAGCGAGGGAGTCAGATGAAATAGAAGTATCTTTCTTTTCTTTTTGGTTTTACGGCTCAAAGACTACAGTGGTGATGCTGCGCCGGGACCTACTGTTTTCCGAGGAATCCGAACCTCTTAAGGCCTAGGGAACCAAACCACGGACTACAGTGAGCAGTGCGATCTTTATGAGATTTCTGTAAAATGGCGTCTCTTATTCATTTCAAAAGTATGAAGATAAACATAGTATTTCTTTCGTATCAAAATTATGCAAAATTGATTGAATCGCTGGTATTTCTTTTAGTGTTGATGATTTTGCTAGAAGGTTAGCGATTGTTTTCTCGCTGCCAAAAATGGCTCCGGTACCCGATATCTGCAATAATCGATGTTATTATCTCCTTATCGCGCGTTTAATCGATGAATTGTAACTTTACATACAAATATATGTATACGACTAATTTCGCAATTATTTCAAACATGTCGTAGTTAACGAAAACAACCGTAACTTTTATCGTAAATTAACTCGCCCTTACTGATTAGAAAACCCACATTTTGATTATCATTTTCGTTAACATTTTAGAGGCTGAGGAATATGAAAGCGATTTTATACCCGAATATTGCACCTATGCAAACATCCAGATGTCTGTTGTAAAATTTACATCTCTAAATATTTAATGAAGACGGTAAAATTAAATAGAAAATTTGAGCCTTGCTGTAACATGGTTGACTTGGAGGTTTACCTAGTTTGTTTGTTTGTTTTTTGGTTTTACGGCTCAAAGACTACAGTGGTCATGCTGCGCCGGGACCTACTGTTTTCCGAGGAATCCGAACCTCTTAAGGCCTAGGGAACCAAACCCCGGACTACAGTGAGCAGTGCGATCTTTATGAGATCTCTGAGTAAGCGTTCTTTGCACTGCTGGGAGTCGAACCCGGATTAGCGGCGCACTAGGCGAACGCGTTACCACACTGCGCCACCGCAGAGACCTAGATTTTACCTACGAGGTGCCGAATCCTAGAAAATCGTTTTCCCCTCGTTTTAAGCAGTATGATTAGGCTGATGCGAACTAACAAAGTATTAAGAGAAAATGGTTGCATAGGCTGAACTGCATTTATAAATTAAGTAGTAAAAACGTAGCTGAAAATTGCAAATGTGTTAGGATGTTTACTAAATTCGTTGCACTGTGGGCTCCGACAATAGAAACACTCCGTTCACTTATCAGGCTTTCCTAATTGTTGCCCTTTAGAAACCCAAAGAAAGAAAACTTAATAAATTTAATTTCTAAAATTGGTCAAATGCAAATTGTTTCCTTTTATTTAATTGAAAATTAATTAAAAGAAATTAAATTACGGAATTGTTTCCGTAATTTTACTTTCCCTATCTGGCAACAAAATGTTGTATAATTATAACTTCACTTTTTATATTTGGCAACAGTATGTGTAATTGTTTTTTGAATTGTAAAATCAAATCAGTCTTCAGTTTACCACCGACGTGAGTACACGTACTTCGAAGGCTCCTCCAAAAAAGGCGTACTAAAATCCTATTACGATGTATTCAAACTATTTATTGGCATGTATTTATTTAATGTGGCCTGCAAAAGGGTTGCTGGTATCTAACTGGAAGGAGACCCACACGCTGAACGTATGTGACGATGTGTGGAACCGGCCAGGCCAGTAACCTAGTGTCCTACCCCGCCTTCAAGTGGTGCAGGCTGAGCTTTCTATTTATGTGGCAAATTAATATTTGCTGCACGGATAGAAAGGCGGAAGGGGAGGGCTAATTCACCAACCCGTCTAGCCAGCGTGGTGAAATTATGGCTAATTCCTCCATTATGTTGACACACCAAAAACCATGGCCCCTAGTCTCCAGGTGCTGGAGTGCTCCTGATCAAGGCAGCGGTCAGTGTGGCATGAAAGCAGGGGGTGCTAAGAATCACTGGAATGGCCCAGGCTGCCGTTTGTTATTGACCTTGGCTACGTTTAATGGACGATCCCTTGCTTCTGAAGCAAAACTTCAGGAATTGGAAGAGGAACTAGACAAGATCAAATGGGACATTGTAGGACTCAGTGAAGTTAGAAGAAAAGGTGAAGAGTTGGTGGAACTTAAAAGTGGACATTTGTTTTATTATAGAGGAACGGAAACTGGAAGAACAAGTGGTGTTGGCTTCTTAATCAACAAAAGAATTAAAGACTGTCTTCTGGAAGTTGAAAGTACATCAGATCGAGCAGCGAGGCTCGTTGTTCAACTAACCCAGCGATACCAACTTCAGATAGTACAGGTATATGCACCAACATCAAGCCATACCGACGAGGAGGTTGAAGAATTTTATGAAGAAATCAAAGAGTTACACACCAAAGGGAAACAACATATCAAGCTCATCATGGGGGATTTCAATGCAAGAATTGGACAACAGGAACAAGGAGAGACATCGGTTGGTAAATACGGATATGGGGAAAGGAATGAACGTGGCGATCAACTCATCGAATTTGCAGAAGCTGAAAACCTTAGCATCATGAATTCATTTTTTAAGAAGAAACCGCAAAGAAAATGGACATGGAAACACCCCAATGGAGGAACCAGCGAAATTGACTATATCCTGGCAAACAAGAAATCAATTATTGAAGATTGCAGCGTACTGAACAGATTTAATACTGGAAGTGATCATCGAATGGTGAGATGTAAAGTGCACTTAAATACTAAATTAGAACGACAGAAGCTCATTAGGAAACAAGTAAGTAAGAGGGTGGATCTAATGAAACTGAAAGTAAATACCGAGGCATTCAAGTTGGAATTAAAAAATCGCTTTTCTGCACTGGAAGGACTTATTGAAGAAATTGATATCTCAGAAGCAAATGAAAACATTGTTAAGACAATAGTTGAAACTGCTGGGGAAATTGGTGGTGTAACCTGTAAAAAGCACAATAGCAAATTATCTGAGAAGACGAAACAGCTCATGAAAAGGCGAAGAGATATGAAGGTGGACAATCAAAATACCAGTTCCAGGATTGAGTACATAGAACTTTGTAAAACTCTGCGCAAAAGCATGAAAGAAGACATAAGAAAATTCAACTGTGAGCTAGTAAGGAAAGCCATTGAAAATAACAAGAGCCTTAGGGTTGTTAAAGGAAGTTTATCTGTTGGGAAGAAACACATCATTGCATTAAAAGGAGAGGATGGCACCGTAACAAGAAATAGGGAAGAAATACTTAGAAGAGTTGAAGAATTCTACAAAAAACTATATGAAAGTAACAGTGGATTAAACGAAGACTCTGAGATAGTCGAAGGAACAGCTCCTAAAATCTTAAAAGAAGAAGTTTCATTTGCAATAAAAAGTATGAAGAAAGGAAGAGCCCCTGGTGATGATGGTATTACATTAGATATCCTAAAAGAAGCTGGAGAATATGTAGAAGACATACTTGCAAAATTCTTTACCAAATGTCTTAACAGCGGTAACATACCAAACCAATGGGATTCTGCAACAGTAATTCTTTTGCATAAAAAAGGTGATAAAGAGGATTTGAAAAATTACCGACCAATTAGCTTGTTACCTGCTATTTATAAAATCTTCACAAAAGTGCTAACACATCGCCTGCAGAAAAAATTAGATGCAGCTCAACCAAGAGAACAAGCTGGATTTCGAAGTGGATTCAGTACAGTGGACCATATTCAAGTATTAAGAGAATTAATTGAAAGAACACATGAATATGAACTTCCATTGTGTGTTGCATTTATTGACTATGAGAAGGCCTTTGACTCTATTAAAACATCAGCAGTCATCAACTCTTTAAGATCAACAGACATTGAGGATGTGTACATTGACATGGTGAAACGTGTGTATAAAAATGCAAGTGCAAAATTTCGGTTACATAAAGATACCAAAACTATCAAAATTGGTAAAGGTGTGAGGCAGGGAGATACCATTTCTCCAAAACTTTTTACTTCAGCTTTACAGATGATTTTTCAGCTGATAAATTGGAATAACAAGGGAATAAAAATAAATGGTGAATATTTAAATCATCTGCGGTTTGCTGATGACATTGTTATTTTTTCAACGAACCCATCAGAACTCCAAGACATGGTACAGGAGCTCTCAACTAGAAGTAAAGAAGTTGGACTCAAGATGAACCTACAAAAAACTAAGATCATGTTCAATAATTTTGTAGAGGAAACAAAAATACAAGTTGACAACATTGAGCTAGAAATTGCTGATTCATATATTTACCTTGGCCAGCTGATTTCAATGGATGGCAACATTATGAAAGAACTCAACAGACGTATTAAACTTGGCTGGAGTGCATTTGGAAGAAACAGTTTTATCCTGAAGGGGAAATTGCCTTTGTGTCTAAAAAGAAAGGTCTTCAACCAGTGTGTATTGCCAGTCCTCTCTTATGGATCAGAGACATGGAGTCTAACAGTTGGAGCAATACGAAAGTTACAGACAACGCAAAGGAGCATGGAGAGGTGCATGCTTGGAATAACTAGGAGAGATCGAAAAAGAAACACTTGGGTGAGAGAGCAAACTAGAGTAGAGGACATCATTGTTAAAGTAAAAGGGCTGAAATGGCGATGGGCTGGGCATATTGCAAGAAGAACTGATCAACGATGGACAACAGAAATTCTGAACTGGATTCCAAGAGACCACCGAAGACCTAGAAAACGTCCTCAAACTAGATGGGTGGATGAAATAAGAAAACAGGTTGGGGTGACGTGGAAACGAATGGCCCACGATAGACTTTTGGCATTTGGAGAGACCTTCGTCTAGCAGTGGATAGATAATGGTTGAATATGATGATGATGATGATATATATACATATATATACACACACACAGCTCTATTTCAAAATATTAGAATAACCAAAAAAAGCATTGCATTGTCTTATAAAATGCATGTTATCTGTGAAATTAAACAATGGGGACGAACAACAAAATTAATATGCGTTTACCATAAACTGGCGTATTAGCGTATTATTCATATGTGTCTAAAGAATTGATAGAGATTTTATGAAAAATTATTGAAATTTTTCAAAGAATTAAAATATTCCCAGCGCCGATTCAAAATATTAGAATATCTGTAAAATGATGTGATTAGTCAGCATTGATGATGAAATTTGCATAAATGGGGCCACTGTAGAACTAGTACGCATGTAAAGGCTTTTTTGAAACTCAGCTTTAGTTAGTTGGGAGTTAAAAATGGGCCGCACGAAAGATATATCGGAAGCTATTAAGACAGTGATTGGGACTCTACACAATGAGGTACTTAGTAAACAGATGATTGCTGAAAAAGTGAATTGCTCTCAAGAAACTGTGAATAAAATTTTAAAAAATTATTCTAGAAATCAAAATTTTAAAAATAATCATGCAAGTAGTGGGCGTAAGCGGATATTCGCATTCAGACAAGACAGAATGCTGAAACAGATCGTAACTATAAACCGCTTCAGGAGCCTGAGATTCATAAGTCGAAAGTGGCGAGAACAAGAAGTTTGTGCCTCAACATCTAGCCCACTGCGATGAATCCATGAACTTGATTTTCAATAACGTGTGCTCAAGACACACACGTTACTTATTTGCAAGTAAATAAATTGCCAGAGTGCGGTTGGTGCAAAGACAGATGGCAATGGGGTATTCAAGACTGGAATAATGTACTTTTTACGATGAATCGACGTTTCCCACTGTTATCAGGGTATACGTGTTTGGCGTTGCAATCAAGAAGCTTTTACTACAGATTGCTTGAAACGCTCAGTGAAGTCCGTCAAACTCTATCATGATTTCGGGGTGTATGAGTACTGAGGGCTTAGGAATGCTGTGCATTTTGACAGAAAGGGTAAATTCCGAAGTATGCAAGGAGATACTTGAGCATTTTATGATTCCATCATCGGAAGATTTATTTGAGGATGACTTTATTTTCCAACAAGACCCTGCATCTTGCCATACGTAAGAGGCCATCACGGCCTAGTTTAATAAAAATAAAATCAAATTACTTCCTTTGGCCAACCAATTCGCCTGATTTAAACTCCATCGAGAATATGTGAGGTTTAATGAAGAAACACTTTCAGGCTTTAGCTCCAAAGGACAAAAATGAACAAAGGAAAGTGTGTGAAATCCGTTTGGGCAACTATCAGCAAAGATGACTGCAAAAAATTGGTGTATAGTATGTCAAATCTTCTACATGACGTTATTAAGGACAAGGGAGATGCGACTAAGTATTTACTATTCACAATATTTTTTGTTTAAATGAATTGTGCTATTTTTTGCATGTTATTCTAATTTCTTGAACCGCTGTGAAAATTATTCTAATTTTTTGAATTTTTAGAAAACAGTCATTGGAAAAAATTTCGTAATATCATACTAATTTTTTATGTTATTCTCATTTACAAGATATGTAGAATGTGATAGTACACTTTAAAATTCTCAAGCAGTCATTTCTACTGAAATAAATGAAATTCTTAAACAACTATGTGTTTTATTTTTCATTATTATAATATTTCGAATTAGAGTTGTGTGCATATACATATATAATTCAATTTTTTTTTACGAAACGTTACAGAGGACGTCCGCGAATAAGAATTTTCTCCTTTAATAAACTGTCCATAAAACTTATGGACATTATTCTTAAATTTCCTTAAATTTTGTAGACCAAATTTTTGAGTGGGATTTAGTATAGAAATTATACAACAATTACAGGCACCTACGTATAAGTAGCTCAGGCTAGAGCTTTTTTGTTTTAGGAGAAAAATGGACGCCGCCGTCATCCTGGATTCGAACCAGGGTCCCTCCGTTGAGCCCGGAGTGTCTTGACCGCTAGACGAACGAGGACATGAAACAACGCTCTCTTTCTCCGTATATAAGGATGTTAAGGTATTATTACCCTCCGCAGGGATAACACAATTGCCAAATATGGTCAACACACAAAGCCACCAAGGAAAGTTTTTTGTGAGTTTTCGTGGGGGCGTTCATCTTATCATTATTGATTTTAAAAGGCACAAGACACAGTGTTTGTGTCCCTCCCATATCTAAGTCTCTTGCGCGAAAACCAATGCTGTAGAAAGTTTAATAATATATCTTGTAAAAAATTTTTCGAATCCAGAACTAGGTGATAAGAATAATTTTATATGTTCAAATAATTGAAAAACTTGACGTTTTTGTTGTTCTTTGAAAATCTTCCAAAACATTCTCAATAATGGTCATCGACTGATGCCACCGTATTTTCTCGCTGCTCGTTGGCTGAATAACATGCTCCTTTGGCGGTTTTCAAAAAGTAATTTTAACAATGAGAATATACCTTGGCATCACTCGACGAATATCATTAACTATGAATGCTTCGAAAGGAGGTTCGCATGAACGAACTAAAATGTCAAGTTCTTTAAATATTTAAACTTATTTATTTTTGTCACACAGTTCTGACTCCGAAAAATCTTTTGCAATTCAAAACGTGCCGTGAAATTCTGCGTGATACCAAATAAAATATTCTTAAATGGTTATTATATTTAAAATAAACGTAAATGTACGTATAATTACAGATATGTAACATGTAAAGCATATAAAAGTATAAACATATTTTTATTATCTAAACACGTGTTTCAAAACCGAAGAAAGACTTACAGCCAAGGAATCCGATATGGCGTAAGGACTACGAAAATATGCAGTTAGTGCGTGGTTTTTGAACACCCTGTATAAAAATTTCTATTACATGAATATGCTTTGACAACAGATGTTTAATCTTATATTTTCCTCTGAATTTTAATTCAATTTCCAATTATATCCTAAACACATTTCATTTACGAAATTATACAGATATCTTTTCTGATTACGCATATAATGACATGTTAGAAGAAAATTTTGTAAAATTATGTATGCTAAAAGCGAAGCAATTGATGTGTTTTTGATCTGTTGAAGGCCTTTGATACAAATAACCATGAGAGATTACTTTAAAAACTTGGTCTGGGTAGTATCCCTGGCCCTTGTAACATCTTTTTAAAAAATTACTTATCAAATAGACAACAACATGTTGAATAAAACGTGTGTCGAATAAACCTATGATTTAGGATTAAAAACTCCTTACAGATGATCAGTTCGTGGAACATAAATGTTTAAACTATTAAATGGGCAGTTTAGAGCTCCCAATGCATTTAAACGAATGCAATTTGTCTCGAAAGTATACACAAATTTCGCGAATGCTTCCTGCATAGCAAAAATTACTCACCTTATGCAAATCATATCCAAAAACGTATTTTGAAATCACGTATTTTACCAAAGGATTACTTCCATTCTTTCAAGTATTACTTATTGTGTATAAATGTTTGGTTACGGTGGAATAACTAAAATGTCTTTTCCTTAATACTTGTAGGAATGATTAAGAAATAGAAGATATATAAATATATATTTTTAATTAGGAAAAACAGTCTGTCTCGTAAAGTATCCTATAAAGAGTCTACAAGATCGAATATTTATTTTATATTACTCACGCAAATATATGATCATATACAATTTTAAGGAACATGGTCCTGTAAAACAGATTCTTTTAAAAAATAAAGCTACCGATGCATAAAAGTGGACCATGCTTATGTCCAACATCCTTGGGTCCGGGAACAATTTTTTACACAGAAAAAATATCCATATTATTTAAATCACTGTTAAATAATCAATTTTAAAACTACGCTGTTTTCAGTCTTCCATGATATTTCCTATTGCCACGGTAAAAGATGTTTGCATACATCGAAAAAAGCTAACCAATGTGTCCATATTACTATTTTCGATAATAAGAGGTAAATAATTGAGTTTTCATCTAGAAAGAAACAAAGAACCTGTCTTCTAAAGTACTCTCTATAGTAACTAACTGGGCTTGCAAAATTTCTGATAATCCAAAGCTTTTATTATCACATATAAATATCAGGGCACAGGGAAAAATGTCAAATATAAAAAATGCATTCGTCCCTTATACAAAATTAAACATAATTCATTCAATTACGAGTCTTTAAAATACCGGTATCTTCGTATTAGATTTACTCTAGAATACCAGCTTTTTTCGTGACAAAGGCTGGAGGTTGCTTATCCATTGCTATGAATGGCTCCGCTAAAAGGATTCCTAATAATCTATGTTTTACTGAGGGACTGTTGGGTTATCATAATATTCAACCGATATATATTCACTGCTGTATGAAATGCCCACCAAAATGCCTCCAGTGCCGTAAATAGAACACGAATAAATGGTTCTTCTGACCTGAAGTTCGCTAACAAACTCTCTACTCTATCTTCTCCATAAGAATGATTTATTACTTTCATATTTATTCATCAAAAAAGAGTAAACTGGCTTATTTATTTTCATACACTTTTGCTTAATTGGCAATTAAAACATCAAAGAGCATTTCACTCTTATTTTTATGCAACTATATATTTGCATTTGTCATGTGTATAAAATTTTTAATACAAAATATTACTCGGTATGTCTGGGGATGAAAAAGATTTTTTCTCTATTAAACTCTCTCTAAAGCTTCATGAAAACTCAGACGCTCTGACATGTATTCCAAATTCTTTCAGCCAGACTGCTGCGCATTCTAGGCATTCAATGTTTTCTTCGGGCAGTGGTTCCCAACCTGGGGGCCGCGACCTCTTTGACTGTCGCGAACAGGTTTCTGGGGCTCGTCGTAACTATTTCTAGTTGCAATTATTTTAATAAGGGATTTTGTATCAAAATTTCCAACGCTTGTATATTTCAACATTCTACTAATGGTTATTAACTTTATTATTATATACACTAATATCTGTTATATTCTCTATCATAATATCCATTAATATATATAATTAATATAATATACATAATTAATGTAATATATATATAATTAATATAATTTTGTATTTAATCTGTTTTCTTTACTCTGTTAAAAATTCTTTTATTATGCTAGTGTGGCGGCAGACAAAGGGAGGTCGCGGATCTTTCCGTTACTATAAAAAGGGGGTCGCAGATTACTTGGCTACTATAAAAGTGGGTCGCGGCTTGAAAAAGCTTGGGAACCAGTGACTTAGGGGATGCAGAAACACCGAATTGTAAAAATAGTCACCACAATCACGTACAAAACTTATTCTAAAATAATAAATTCTTAAACCGAATTTACAATTAATAGACTTTTATAGTAGTTATTTTTACGTCTAGCTTCATTTTCCTCGCACTTGGAGCTTCGTAGATAGGATGCCATGAAGCTACAGATGCCATTTCAATTCTCGCAAGTAACTAGCTCTTATATATTATTCCGCTTTATGTAAGACATGTTTGCTAACTATCCACCGTAGACGGTGTAATGAACAGTTTGTATTCGGGACATGACCTGCAAACTAAACAAAGGTCTGAGACGAATTATCAATTGCCCCATGACGAACACTCTCTTAAAAAAACGATTGAACATCATTGGTTTTGAATTATCCGTAAAATTCCTTAAAGGTTTTGGAAACGAGACTTTGCATAGATTGTAGTATCGAAATTTCGTTCCGGACGATCAGTTTGTCGTGCGTCTTTAATGCGCAAACCAATACACGACCACCTTTAGCGCATTCAATAAAAAAAACCAAACAAACACGATTTCGCTCGAAACGATACTTATATGATTCACGTGAAGATAAACTTCCCATTTATGTATAAAAACCCTTGTCCCTATTTGCCATCTATAAGTGCCATGGGAATAGTGTGTTCACGTCAAACGTGTGCAAAAATTAATAAACAATAATAATAATTATTATTATTGTTCTAGGTTCCGATAAATATTAATTGCCGCAATTACGATTTCTTTAATGCACTTGTAGAGTTTTTGACAAGATGTGACCAAAGATATCTTATCTTTAAGATACCAGAGGGATTATTGTAAGGACAATTATCGTATAAACTTGCGACAGTTTTTTGATATATATAAAATGATCTTTCGACGCATTTCAGCCGAAATTAAAGTATAAAAGAAAAATGCGTATAAGGAACGAAATAGGAAATTTCCTGTATACGTTTTTTATCTAGACATTCAGGTGGCGGTTGGTCTCATGGGCAATTAGAAGTACAGGGATTAGCTGGTTTTTTCCCTGGATTTTTCTTGATAAACAGTGATAAGTGTTAGCTCTTTTCGTGCACAAATTTTCTGTACCATTTTCCCAGTAAGACTTAAAAAAAATGGTTTGGAAGGATTTTCTTTTTTTAATCGTGTTATGTCAACGGAAGTTGATAAGGAAAGTGCTGCATTTTTCTGCGGTCCTGTGCTTCGATTGGTGTAACGGATCATCCAGCCGGAGATCCTCAGTAAGTATTCATTTATTCCAAACGTTACTTTGCATTGTACTCCTTCCATAGTATTCGCGGTGTCGATCTCCATGCTGAACCCTAAAAGTTCTAAGGCACGGTTGCTATTACACTTGTTGGAAGCAAAGGTCACGTGGCCTAAAAGGCATTTTGGAAAATTACTTTTCACACATTCACTTACACTTAACTTCACTCACACTTAAATTTCACTCACTTTTTAAATTTAAACTCACTCTTAAATTTCACTTACACTTAACTTCACTCACACTTAACTTCACTCACACTTAAATTTCACTCGCACTTAATTTCACTCGCGCTTAACTCACACTTAACTTCACTCACTCTTAACTTCAGTTGCACTTAACTTCACTAATACTTAAATTTCACTCCCTCTTAACTTCACTCACACTTAACTTCACTCACACTTAACTTCACTCACACTTAACTTCACTCACACTTAACTTCACTCACACTTAACTTCACTCACACTTAACTTTATTCACACTTAACTTTACTCACACTTAAACTCACTCACGCTTAAACCTCACTCGAGCTTAAACTTCAATCGCGCTTAAACTTCACTTACACTTAAATCTCACTCACTTTTTAAATTTAAACTCACTCTTAAATTTCACTTACGCTTAACTTCACTCACACTTAAATTTCACTCGCGCTTAACTCACACTTAACTACACTCACTCTTAAATACTTAAATTTCACTCCCTCTTAACTCCACTCACACTTAAACTTCACTCGCGCTAAAACTTCACTTCACTTCACTTCACTTCAAAAAAAAAAAAAACTTCAATCGCACTTAAAACTCCAATCGCACTTAAAACTTCAATCGCGTTTAAAAACTTCAGTCGCGCTTAACTCCACTCACTCTTAACTTCACCATGTTTGATTTTATTTGTTTACACTGTGGTCGGGAAACTCTTCAAATTGTCCATAAATACATCAAAACACACATTAAAGTTATCCGTTTTAAAGAACATCTTCACTTTGATTACACCTGTAAAAAGGAACCTCTTATCCCTTTCACACTTAAAGTTAAATCTCTTGTAAATTCATCTCTTGGACATTGCATCGCACATAACACAAATCTTAAATTTATTTCCACTAGAAATTCTCTCTGTCCCCGCGTACTCGCTCAGCTTCAAAATAAAATATCCTTTCTTACTTCCCTTCTAAATACTAAACTTGATTTTCTTACCATGCTCCTAGTTAAATCCGCTACTCGCTCACAAGAATCTAAAATCCAAGAACATATTCGTCTTACTCATTCACGTAAACTTAACAACCTTAGACCTTCTATTTCAAAACAGTCAAAACTTCTTACAAAAAACTGGATACTAAACCTTTCAAATAAAAATTTCACACCACAACAGCAATTCGTACTATCACTCCGCCTAAATTTCTCACCTGCTCCACTTAAAATTCCTACACCACAGATTCTCGCTTCTATAGAAAATGCCCTATAAAATACTCACACCGACGACCGTGTTGCAGCTGATATCCGCTGCAGAGTGGCAGGACTCCTTCGGCGTCCAAAACTCCCTGGGGACAACCTAACGCCTATGCAAAGGGTTGCCCTCCGGGAGCTACGGAACGATAAGGACCTTGTCATGCTGCCAGCTGATAAAGGCCGTACTACAGTCGTCTTAAATCGTCCAGAGTACTTAAATAAAATTACTACACTCTTATCTGATACAAATACATACACCCGCATCACAAAAGACCCTACACAAACAATTCAATCCAAAATGAACTCTCTCCTTCTAAAACTCTATAAATCTAAAAAACTTACATTTAATCTCTATGATTCTTTAAAATGCACTTCTGGCCGCTTACCATCCTTCTACGGATTACCTAAAATTCATAAACAAAATATTCCTCTCAGACCAATAGTTAGTTTTTGCAGCTCTCCTACATATAACCTATCAAAATATCTTGCACGTCTAATCTCTCCTATAATCGATAGTAACGACTACACTGTTTCTACTAGCCAATCTTTCTGCACCCCTTTAAATAACCTACAACTTGACGACGACGACCTTATGGTCTCATTCGATGTAATTTCTCTCTTCACTTGCATTCCCACATCACTTGCAATCGACACCGCACTTACACGCCTCCAAAATGACACAACACTACATGAACGCACTTCACTAACACCTCACGACATCTGCACATTGTTGAAATTTTGTCTGGACTCTGCTGTGTTCTCCTCACATGGTTCTATCTATAGACAAGTTTTTGGCACTGCCATGGGATCTCTGGTCTCAAGTGTTGTAGCTAACTTGGTTATGGAGTCATTTGAGGAAACTGCTTTGTCTTCACCGAATTTTAACATTAAATTCTGGAAAAGATACGTCGACGACACGTTTGTTGTACTTAAAACTAATACACTCCAAAGCTTCTTCCATTACCTTAATAACTTAAACTCACATATAAAATTCACATACGAAACAGAACAGAACAATAAACTCCCTTTCCTAGACGTTCTTGTACACAGATCTCACGATAACTCTATCTTCACCTCAGTTTACCGTAAACCCACACATACAGACAGATATCTCGATTTTAAATCGCATCATCCAACATGCCACAAAGCTTCCATTGTTAAAACATTAAGTCTTAGAGTGAATTCTCACTGCAGTAATGAAACACTTTCAAACACAGAAACAAAACACACACACACGGCACTTAAAAATAATGGATACCCTAAACGATTCATTCTCAGAAACTGTAGACCCAATAGTACATCTTTAAACAATACATCTCACACCCGCATATCTATTCCATATATTCACGGCATTTCCGAAACAATCTCTCGCATCCTTAAAGAGGCAAATATCCATACATTCTATTCCCCTGTCACAACACTTCGCAAACAACTTACAAAAGTTAAAGACCCAGTTCCACCAGAAGATCTCACAGGCGCAATATACCAAATACCATGCAAAGACTGCAACAAACATTACATAGGACAAACAAAAAGAATGATCAAAACAAGACGAAAAGAACACAAACAAGCACTCGCGAAAGGAGACATGGCCTCACGTCTGGCAGAACACGCTTTACAACACGGACACGAACCCGACTGGGACTCAACAAAAATACTACACCGGCACATCACAAACAAGAATAGTAGACTCTTCTTAGAATCTTGAGAAACTTACAAACTACACGGGAAAGCCATTAATACATCACAACCACTTCCAGAAACTTATAAACAACTCTTACTTTGAAATGTATGGGACCTCCAAATTAGGTAGCCCGCAGTATGGGTTTCTCATTAGTCCCTATTGGGGTTCTTCCATGATTCTATTGGAGGCCTCCCATTGTTTCCCACTGGGTTTTTCCATTCTGCGGGACTACTCTGATGAAGGGTTTTCCAGAAATTTCAAGTATAAAAAGAGACAGAAACATAACATCGTCATTACTCCTGATGAAGGACTGCTGCTGACGCGTCCGAAAGCTTGGGTGATCTTTTTCATTGCTATTTTACCAGTGTTTAACCTTTTTATGTAA
>QLNU02014777.1:25268-36557 GCA_006491805.2 Dysdera silvatica | reverse complement strand
CAATAAGTAGTTGGGTTTCGTATTCTTCGCTTTTTATAAAATAAAGGGACTTATCACCTTCCTGCCACAACTACGGTATGTGAGAGACAATAATGGCCTGCCAAGGTGTTAGTGAGGGACACTTTTATCTCTCCCAAGCAGGAGATTTGATCTATTTTTCAGGAGACAAGTAGGAAGGGAACCTGAGAATTCGCCCTTAGGACCTGTTCTCCCCCACGCCGTATTCATTGTTGACTTCAATATCCCTTTCTGGCTGGAACAGGGAACGTGATTTCAGAGGGGGAGAAGCCACAATAGAACTGACCACGTTTTCTCCTTTCCATGGTTTTGTAATTCTAAGAAGCCACCCAGAGTTAATTACTTTAGGAAACAAGGAGGTTTTGGTTATTTTTACAAAAAAAAAGAAGGAAAAAAAAAAAAAAGGAAAGACCACATATGACTCATGTAGGACTCTTGGTATAACAATTTTCAAAAGCCATGTTAATTTTGTGTCGTACCAGTTGGGTACTGCGGTTTTAACATCTATGAAAAAATATTTTCAGTTCATGAGGTTCGACTCCTACATTTCCTACGGGAACAGATGAAACCATAAATATATGGGATTTTACTCTACTTCTTTTGTGCATATTCATGAATGAGGGCAAACTATCCTCTAAATATACGACAAAAATTTATTTTCCTGTTTACATTTAAACTGCTAAGTATTGCGTAATCTTTGGTTAGTTAAATAATAAAATAATAAACGCCATATTTGTTGTAGATTGCTGTATAATCTGATATCGATGGGGGGGAATTAGGAATTGAGAAAGCCTATTCTTAATCTAAACCCAAAAGCATATGAAATATATATTTTTTTTATGTCAGTTTCCATTGTGGGTCGATATGTTTATGTAAATAGCGTTTAGTTTCTCCATTCATCTGTCCTTTTCTCTCCTTACATGTGAAATTGATCAGCGACTTTTGCGATGTATTGTGAACTAATGTTTTACATGTAATCACACCGAAGTTCCGTCTGATTATAATTCAGACGAATAGGCTAAAATTGCGTTAGAGAAATTGACTTTTTATTTGCTTTTCTAGGATAGGCTTGCAAAACATCTATTTTTTTTAACATTCTCGATACAAATACCTCTGCGAAAATAATCAAATGTTGGTATGTAAAACAGAACAGAAATTTCGAAAGAAATAATACACCAAAGTGTTTTGAAATGGACATGTCTTTTATGAAACTGAATGAAGTCTTGGTTAGTTTTGTAAATCCAATTTGAGCTAATTTATTTTAATTCTTAATATGAATGTAGTAAGTTTCGAAAGTTCAATGTGAGATTTAAACGAAGTAGTCTTCAATTGCAAAGCATATAAAACGGCCGCCTTTGAAGGGTGGTCGCGGATGACGAAGCTATATAAAGATAACTTTTTAATTGGGACTTCAAGCAGATCCAGAAATGGTTGTCTTTCCACGAAAACGACCGGGGAAAGACGTGGTTGGGCTAAAGAATTTCATTGCCAATTGAAAATGCATTTTTTTTCTACCACAGTAACCTATAGTCAGTTCAAGAGAGGATTTGGACATTTCAGATTTAAACACAATACTGTAAACTCTCAAAGAACAATTTGCTCAACAATTGCTCAAACAATATCTTGCTTTCATTGAAGTCCACTTGGAGAAATTGAACAAAAGTGCTGTGACGCTTGTAAATGGTAATTGCAAAAGAATTTAGTAGAGTTAAGAGCATCAGCCCTCCCCCACAAACCAGCACAGTTTACATTGAATAAAATGAAACTCGAATAACGTGTTAACACTTTATCGCAATCGGAGAAGAATGCATTCAAAGGAAAAATATAAGTGTGCTCCAAAACTTGTATCCTTTACTTACATCGTGTTTTTAGGAACTTTTATAGTATAATAGACAAGCGCTATACTGGAACCCCCAAGGAAGGGAGAGAGAGTGGTATACCATGATATACATAGAGGAGAATTTAAAAAAAACTGAAACAGAAGGATAAAAGATGGAGTAAGAACAAGACAAACGCAAAAAATAAAGGCAAATGTTGATATTTTATAAAAGCAGACTAGCTTTTTCTTTTTTGGGGGTCACGGACAGAATTTGCCATGAAACTCAACAACACCTCCATTTATAATGCAAGTTGAAATTCTTTACAGTGAACATATTTTAAGTGACATGTCCGGCTCCTGACTACGCCTCCCCCACCCCCAGGTTATTAAATGAAAAGGAGAAGAATAATAATCCATAATAAATATTGGAAGTCCCTTTTTACCTTTCATCAACTTCTTTCAATCATAATTTTAAGAAATAAAAGTTTTCCCTAGATCCTTTACATTATGCAACTTACTAATGAGGGCATAATACCTTTAGACATGCAATAATTACTCCTTTTTACACGGCATTAAAAATTCTTCTAAAAGTTCGGAAAATATAAGTTATAAAAAAATCACTGAATATTTGAATTTAGAAGAACAAAATTGAGATGATGCTTCTTTATAAAACATGAAAGCCCTATGATATGCAGGTCTTGGCGTATACTATCATTATGACATAATTAATTTCGATAATATATGTTCTTTATTAATTAGAGGAGTTTCGGTCATTAGGACGGTCGCCATTCATTAATAACACATTAATCACCGACAGTTTCTTGCAATTTGGAAGGATCTTAGAAGAGCTACAATATTGTCCTTGTTTTGTGGACCGCTCATTTAAGTAACTCCTAATGGAATACAAAAATCCCTAACTTGGGGAAAAAAACAAAATCGTAATAATCACACAGGTTGAAATCAATTTCTCTTATAGAGAGATTGAAAAAATGGGATTTTTTATGAATTTTATGTATTGGTTTTCTTATTCGATTCTCTCATGAAAAATAATGACATCATCATTGCGAGTTTGGAAAAAACGATAACTTATGACATCATCGATGATTGATGATGACACGATTTTTTATATCGGGTTCAGAAAAGAAATAGACAAATACAATTCATAAAATTCGAAATTTTGTAAAAATACGTTCCGTCTTCTTTCGACCGGTGTTGCCGTTCTCATTTTTCCCCCACTCAGAGCAGTGTTTCCACACGTGAAAACGGGAATTTTCCCTATCATCGCATGTCTGATTTTAATCAGACTCAATGCACAAAATTTTGCCGCTCTAGTCTATACCTTAGTACAGCCTATTGGGAAATACGGCATTGCATGAATGTGGAACACAAATTTCTCTACATCCATACTCAAGTATAAGCGGTCCACTGCATTGGGTCACGGAAAATCGACTATCCCGCTTATAAGAATAAAAAAATCTATTAGGACTAAAACATTATTCCCTCAGGATCAATGTCAAATTTTCCCGCATTAACAAATAGTATTTGCGGCCATCCTCCGATAATCAAATAAAATCTGTAAAATCTTATTGTAAAAATCAGTACTCAAACAAAGGAAAAGAGTGTGCAGTAGGAAATTTGACTTTGCAAAGATCATTCTCCCCACTTCTATATGTTACGTCCACCCCCAATTTCTTCAAACTGGGGTCTTTTTCTTCTAATTAATTAGTCCGACCCCAATGATTGGTCGTCAGTCATCGTGTTGTCGCATTATGGGGGGGGGGGGCTTTCTTCCCAAGTTCCCCTCTGCATAATATCTATCTATGGAGGGCCTTATTTTCCAATGGACACTAAGTGCGCAAATACAATAACGTAAAACGTAAGGACCTAAGTTCATTTGATAAGCTAAAAGTTTCATAGGCAATAAATAAATAAATAAATAAATAAATAAATAAATAAATAAATAAAATAACGGGTAAGTCAAAGCTGCAAAAAAGTTTGGAACTTCCGCACAAGTAAACTGCAAATGCTCAATTTTTCTTTCAGTAAAAAATTCATAGTTGCGTATAACACTTTTTTTTATGCGTAGTATTATTTTTGAATACTATTTCATGTTTTTTATCTGTGTACTAGTGAACTAGGGCATTTAAATACATATGCACTTGTGCAAGCCCGTAGCTAGGATTTAATTTCGGGGGGGGGGGGACCGGTCCTAAGATCCCCCGCTTTGGATACGGGCATGCACCAATGTATTTGTTTCCCCCGGATTATCGAACACATCGCTTAATCGAAGATATTTGCTGGAACCGTCAATATTCGTTTAAGCGGGGCCGACGGTAATTATTCCGGAGACGCAATTAAAGACGAGTTTACAGAACTCTAGTAATTTTCGTGGCCCACTTGCGGCACATAAATGTGCCGCAATACCTCCCATGGGAGCATCCGATTCCCAGTTCTACTCATTGCTAAAACACAACACCAGGGAGTCATGGCATTGTTGTTCCCATTAAGTCAAAAAGAACATCTACGGTGGAAATTTCCACAATATTTTGTGCATTGTGCAGGCTTTTTTTGTTGCCTGCCATTATTAATCAATCAAAGTGATGGAATCCAGATCGTATCATAGTCATAATGATCCAACGGCCGCAATTTCGTTTTAATAACTATCTAATTACTGCATCGATTAATTTTTCAAACCGATTAATCGGATTAAACCTGACATCTGCCAAAAATACAGCACTGGCGAGGAAAATACTGCAGTTATGCAGAAAAAGACTTGGAAGCAGTATTTCCCCAACGCGACTTAAAATCGTTCAGAAAAATCGAATACTGTGAAAAGCAGAAATTAGAATAAAATGCCCGCATTTGAAATTCATATTTTTCTTTCACTCTTTGGAGTGGGGAAAGAAAAGGGTTTTTTTTCTGGCACTAATAATTCGATTTTTATAAGACACGGATTGTTGCGTGCGGCCTATCTAGGCACGCAATAAATTTAGGATTTTTTTTACCACTTTTCGTTCCTTTTCTGTTTATTTATGCTATGGATTGAAAGCTGCTCCTCTCATGTCTGACTGACTGGACAGACTGCACGATCAAAGACTAATTAAAAAAAAAAGGTGCAAAGATGATTTCTCACAAATTGAATGAGGCCTATATTTACAAACAGTTTTCCACAGTTTCTTCGTTTGTTATTGGGAGCGCTTTTAGAAGTTCTTTATCAGTGTGTAAAAACATTACTTCTTTGTAAAAATGCTGGTAGAATAGCGATGGTAAATACAAATCGAGATAGTGAAACTGATTTCTTTTTCTTACAGAAAAATCGCTCAGTTTCAGGCATCTAAATTCGAGAAATGTAGCAATTTATCTGTGCCATCCAAATACAGGAATAAATTTTAAATATTAAAATTTTAACGCAATGTGCTTTACTGATTCGGACCACAGAGACATGTACACTAGCTTACGGGGGTAGTGTTGCTGGAAGTCATAATCTCCCCCCCCCCCTTGTGATGTAATTTTCTATATATACATATGAATATATGGAATTGTAGCACTCTAACCCCTCCCCCACCCTTTCTTTATGAATTTTCTGTGTACATTTACGCACTTGTACGACTATCCAAATATACATATGTTATGTGGGTGGAATATATAGGGAATGGTTTTTAAAAGTTTCAATTTTAAATAGATCGTTGGTATTAACAAAAGCATTTTTTGGTAAGAATGTATCATTTCCAACAGATAATCGTGGTTTAAAATAGGGGAGGAACTGGAGAAGGATCAGACGAAAGTAAACACGGGATGGGGGGAGAAGAAGGGGAGTAGAAGTGGAGAGGAGGCTTGGCAATGCACGTCCACAGTTTCTCACTTATTTATATAGCATATATATTACATTATATATTTTTTAAAACAAAAAAAAAATATTTTGATGTTTTAAATTTGGTTTAAATGTAAAGTCGAAGCTCGTTAACGCAAATACGCTTAATGTGAACTACTTTTAACAAGAACTGTATCCTTAATCCCCATCAAATTGCGTAGGAATCCCTGTGAGTTTTTTAACATGAAATACTGCTTAACGCGAACAAAACACGCCTTTGTCACGTCTCTTCATGCAATTTTTTTCGAGTTTTATTCTGTTTTCAAAATTGAGAGCTCCAAAGAACGCAAAAATAATGTTATTTTTTAAACGGGTTTTCTTGTGATCTGATAGCTTTAGAAGATTGGGGTGACCAAGTCACTTTGGAGAGGGTAAGACGATTTTCGATTGCTTCATTCCTATCACAGCTCTAAATTTAAGCTTTGAGATAGGAGAAAATCGGTTCGTTTTGGCGGGTATTTTATGCAGAATGTTTTTGTGCCAGATTCATTCAACGTTTAAGTGTAAAAACAAATGGCATAGCTTGAAAGTCGTTGGATTTAGAAAAATAAAAAGCTGGAAATTCTAAATGCTGTGGATTATGCAAAGTTGAGTAAAATAAATGTTTTTTATAATAAAATAAATTTTTATTTTAAAATAAATGTTGCCGTAAAATTTGAGATTGTAAAGCGTACTTTATCGAAGATTTTAAAAAGTCGAAGTTTCTTGTGTAGTTAATTAGTTCGAGTACATATTAATATGTACATATAATAAAACAAGAATTTGTCGATCTCTCTACCTTACATAATATAGACTTTAAAGGTACACATAACGTGTATATTATTTTTGTACATGTTACAGAATATGTATATGGTATAATAATAATAATAATACATAAGCTGTACTGGGGTAGGGTAATAATAACTGGCAACACCACACGATCGAACAGATATAAAATTAGCAAAACCATAAGTATTATAGATAAAGCAATTCCAAACACAAACAATATACAGACCACATACACAATAAAAATCACCAAATATCAAGAACTTAAATATGAAATTAAAGACATGTGGCGTATGGAAAGAGTTGACATTGTACCTGTCATTTTATCAGCCACAGGTCTAATACCAACCACACTGCACAGAATTCTGGGAACACTTGAAATCGACCACAACATCCACATTGAGCTACAGAAGGCCACAACTTTTAACACATGACGAACAGTCAGAAAGTTCTTAGACACAAAACACAAATAACCTAATGGAGGAAGTCTTGAATACCTGACAATGCCAGTTTCAAGTCTGTACCGATAAAAGCGAGAATACATACAAAATAATAATAGTAATAAAATATACACAAAGTAAAATAACAGAAAAAAATATATATGATAACCAGAGATAGAATGAATAATTTAGTAATACATACAGTCCAATCGTCTTCAGATAACAAACAACTGTAACATGAACATATCCCTCTTTGTCATTGATATTAACGAAGTTTGATTGTATATATTTTGGAGGAGATGTAAACGCTTAGAAATTTTTTATCGAAATAATATGTTTTAAACAAAGAAATTTAAATTATTTTGCGCATTTTTCAAGAAATATTTTTCATAAAGAATAATTTGGGAGAAAAGTTTTTGATTTTTTTATTATGATTATTGCCCAGGAAATAGTATGACAATTACAAAAATTAAATTTATGACATTAATAAACCTGAATTTAATTTAAACTTATAAAAAACATTTTAAATAAAATATTTTTAAATATATATTTAATATTATATATTTAATAAATTTTTAAATATTTAAATTAAACGTATTTTACATTGAATGGGAGTTTCAATAAAAATTATTAATGACGAAAAAATCTTTGATTTTTATTTCCGATAATCCGATGTGGTAATCGACGAAAGATTACGTCGAATAAGCGAGATACACTACTATAATTGCAGAAGTTTTGAAAAACTGTCAATTTCATAGATATTAAACAAAAACCGTACAAAAATGGGTTTTTTATAAAAAATTTCTCTGAATCGACAAAATATTATTACGTAAATTTCTTAAGATGGAACTGGATTAGAAGCCACTTTAACGATTCCAGTGGGAGGTTAGCAAGATGTGCAGGTATTAGCAAAAAAGAGGTTGTATAGTGCAGCGTTTCTCGATCGCTGGTCCTGATATCAATTATACTGAGACATGAGAGATTCCCCTGTGATTTGTCATTTTAGTTTTCTAAGCATAATGAATATTCTGTAGTGGAAATCTTCAGAGAAGAATAATATTCGTTAATGGGTTTCCCATGGTCCATTTCATATTTCATTCTATATTTAACTTTTATTATATTTCAGTCCAATTTTAATATATTTCAGTCCAATTTTAATATATTTCAGTTCAATTTTAATATATTTCAGTCCAATTTTAATATATTTCAGTCCAATTTTAATATATTTCAGTCCAATTTTAATATATCATCATCTAAAATATAACAGTGTTTCATAAATTTCGAGAAAGGTGTTGTGTGTACGTTATAGTAAGTATATGAATTAGTATTTTGCATTGCATAAAAAATATTTCACTTTATAAATAACTTGTAAATATAATTTTGGTAATGCGGGCTTTGCTATATTGCAGTACAATTATTATATTCTATATTATATTTGGGTTTTTCATTAGATAGTACTAACAACAGTTATTTGTATATGTATTTATCTATAGTTATTTGTGTGTGTGTGTGTATATATATATACATATGCATTCCTCCATTATAGGTTGGTTGCGTTGTATAGATCTACGTTTAGATACGTATATTGTAACATATATGTTATTTATAACACTTTAAGTTACCCGTTTCGTTTTATCTTCAAGTAATTTATGCGACGTTTAGTGGTTCAGTTGTTTGCACACCTTTACGTAAGAAGTTATTTTGAGGCCTCTAATTCTCTAAGGCCCCTACGCTTTGCATATGATATTATATGGGTTTTTTTTTTTTGTAAGGTGAATATGCCCCTGGCTACATTGATTTAATATAGTAAGATAATTTGATAATCATTGTTGCCGGACAAATAAAAAAACAATCACCAAACAATGGGATAGAGAAATAAAACGACCACCTTTCTATCGCACCGAGAAATCATACGGTTCTATACATCGCGATAAAATATCCAAGTCTAAAAAAGTAGGGACCTTTTCTTTTGTTTACATCAATCCCTTGATCTAGGCTTACTCTTGGACGAATTTTTGGACGCAGCACTGACAGTTGCGTGGGGAAAATAAACTACTGCTATTTAAACAGCAAACAAAATATCCGAGCACGTGCGAGATTCTGGAATTCAATACGGTGTAGAGTTGCTAGCTAATAAATCGAAGGGTATCTGGCAATAGTTTGAAGATGGGCATTAGAGCTAGCTAGACTGAGGGGGAAGGGCGAAACGGGGTCTTGGATCCGCCTCTATCCTTGAATACATCCCCCCTTTGACATTAATCCCTGAGGATATACGGCTGGCGGTGGCCCGTCTGCATGCACAAGCGTCCCGTCGCTTGACAAATGAAATAGGACAGAGTAAAAACCGTCTACGACGCAGCTGGCGATACAGTTGTAATTCTTGAAGTCGGAGGACATTCATTGGAATCTGTTGCCGGACGCTGGGATTTGTCCCTTGACGATAGGGAACTCTTACCTTTCCGACTGTTGAACTGTTTTTCGTCGAGCTGATCTATGGGAGTTATGAAAGTTATTGTTACATCAATTTTGATCAGAGGCGTTCCTGCCTGAAGAAACACAAAGATGGAATATAGATAAGCCCTCTTCTTCTTGGATGTTGGAAATATTCTCGTAGAGATAATTCTACCCCCTGTAGTAAACTTGTATCGCATACACGATCTATCAGGCAAATCTGACCTTATAACATCTCGAAAAATAAATTGAGAGTTTTCACAGGTATTGTCGTCTCTCTCGTCTGGTTATTCAATCCTCCAGAAAGGATTTTTTTTTAGCATACTCCGCCTCACCCATACTCCTTACGCATGCGCGCAATATGTTATCCATTTCTAGATACACCTTCTTCAACATTCTAACTTACAAACATGCATAATTATGCTTCTTTATGGAAAAAATACATTGACGATAATGGAAAATATAAATAAATAAAAAACACGATAACGTTCAACTAATACTACTAGACAATAACGTTCTTCTAATCGATGACTGTTTCGGTTTACCAAGTATTTAGCGGCGTACCAAGCGCGAAGTTACGCACATTTCGATTAACGTCATTCTCTGTTTAACGAGTTCTTTCTTCGTTCTTTGAAAGTCTTTAACGGGGAAGATAGTTGTACTGTATTCAGCGATATTTTCACATGGGGACAGACCCGCGCTAAGAGTGTGAAAACCGAGAAACTTGCCTTAGATGAAAAGCTTAAAGGACGCCCAATGAAATTACACGGGACTTGTATCGTGGTTCCAGGCAATGGCAGACGCATTTTATTATGGGGGGGTAACCGACAGAATTTGCCATGGTCTTGGAATAACACCCTTCATTTATCATGAAAGTTGAAATTTTTTACAGTGAAAAAATATATTTTGGGGGTCATGACCCCTGTGTCTGCCCTTGGTTCCAGGCGCAGATGTTCATGTGTGTTAGGATTAAAAACATATCTCATCAATAACTTAAAATAGCAAATGTTAAAAACCAATATCTTTTCATTGCAGGACACTATTTTTGCTTTAAATACAAAAATTTATTAGCGCAACCCTACATATGGGAGCGTTCAATTATGTAAGCAATGTTTTGGCCATTTTATGTCCTCCCCCTGGTAAGCAAAAATTAACATTGGCTAACATAGGAAAATAAGCACAACAGCAACTCCCCACCCCCAAAGGTGCTTACGTAATATTTTAACTGTCCCTATGGAGCTAAAGAGTTAAAAAAAAAATTCAAGTAAAACTTGGACGAAATTTAGAAAACGATGACTAATAAATAGTCAGACTAATAATATGTCAGAAGACAAGTATCCATGGGAAATTAATTGAATAAAGCATGTTTTCCCATATTACATATGAGCGACAATTAATTACGGACAGTATCGTTAGTTAATTTGTCACGTTGCACACACATGTCAATTTCTAAAGCTTATTTATATGACGCTGAGTCCAATGGTTTATCGTTCTGATTAGTTTATATTATTAATATTATATATTTTATATTATATTATTATTATATTATTAGTATTAGTTTATAGTTAGACTTTTCCAGGGCCGTTAATTGTGATTTTTCAAAAATCTGACTAAATCAGTGGAGGCTCTTCTGGATTTTGTCAAATAGTCATTTTCACGACGATAACATTTCGACGCCTACAAGCTGAAACTGACACGTTAGATTGCCAGTGCTCCCATCTTCTTGCCCACTACCTGTAAAGAAGGAGCGGACGTCGAAGGGAGAGATAGTCAGGGAATATAGATAGCTGGCGTAGAGAGAGATAGCAAAAGATTGATGTTATCCTTAATAAAAAATGGCACCCTACATTTATATAAGAAGCTATACTGATAAAACATGATTAAGATGGAAGTTAAAATATACGAATAGTATACGGGAAAGTAAA